>JAJPUD010006518.1:0-23055 GCA_023553655.1 Myrmecobius fasciatus
CTGTTTGCTACTGCCCACAATCCCTGTCCAGCCAACCATCAGCTCCTTCACTACTGACCCAAGAGTTAACCGTCTCTCTTTATCATCAATAAGGAATTTTGTCTCATTTTCATTCTTATTGAAAAACCAAAAGCTTCTAGATTGAAATAAAAAGCTTTAGAATCCCAAGGTAGATCCCCCACTTCAACCTGCTATTAACCAAAAAATCGCTGTCAAAAATTCCAAATTGCATCAGGATATCAGTATTTGTGGAGGATATGCAAGAATGAGTTAGATGAAATGCAAATAAATCAATTTCACATTCATAATCTCATGTGATTTCCAAAATGCCCTAAATTAAAGTAAGCAGTGCTCACTTAATCATCTTGCAACAGATAAAAGATTAAGGAATCTAAAGTGTCAGAGCCAGTGTGCCACCAAAAAGGATGGCACGTCTCCTAACTAGTCTGGGCACTGATTGCACCACACCCTCTCTATTCAGGGAGCACTGCTGGTTAGGATACCCATTGGGTATTTTTCATACCTGTTGGCAGTCGCACTCTTATGCTAAGACAAAAAAGCTCACTTCTTGCAATTTCACCAATACTAAGTTTACATTTGTATAATATTTTTAAAGATTTACAAAGACTTTTTTGCATCTTCTTGGTTGATCCCCATGTTAAGGCTGGGGACACACTGCTAGAAAAGGTCTGAAGCAGGTCTCACCCCCAAGTCCAGCACTCTGCCCACTATACCACCAAGCTAGCATTTCTAGGACTATATTTAAGTCGGTGCTGCAGAGAAGGCAGGAGAGAATTGGGAGAAGTGATATGACTTCATACAGAGCAAAAGAATGGGAGCTGTGAGAGCTGATCATCTGATACCATCTATCCTGTGAACCTCTCCAGAATTCAGTTTCCTTGCATATGGTTCCTTCTATTTGATGGAAATGTTAATAGAGCTCTTCGAATAGATTTTTTAAAATACCAGACAAATTATCCGATTTTTTTTTTTTTCCTCCAAATTTGGGATCAGGGCAAGGTATGGAAGCAAGGGTGTAAGGACAAGCATGATTTTAAACGGTTCTGACTAATTTACAGTGAGCAAATTCTTAATAACTAAGAAGATTGTTAGTCTGTCTTACTGATCTATGAACTCCACACCAACTCCAAAAGCTTCTGCCATGTAGCCAAGTGTCAATGACCGGTAGGACTCCAAGAGCTGACTGTATGCATGGATTCTCATCTCTCGCACGTAGTATCGATAATGAGGAGCAAAGAGCCAGTCTTTTTTCATCTCTTGCTCAACAATCGCTGCAACAAATCAAAAAAGGCATTTTTAAGCACACAACTCCTGGCCATTTGTGTCCCATTCTAAGTGGGCAAAGAGGAACCTAATGTAAAATGGAAAGGAAGGAAAGGCCGTGCTGCTGATGAGCTTGGGGTCTGTCTGGTGATGGAGCATGAGAAGACATGTAAAATTGCATCCTGAGTTCATTCTGTCACACCAACATTCTCTAAGTCTGTAAAACATGGACTTCAGTGGGTCCCAGAGGGCACATAGCTTAGAAACACTCATTTCAGAAACACTCAGCCTCTGAGATGAGCCACATCTTACTAATGAGCAGTCCCCTCCAACTACTCTGATAAGAAAAAGAACATGAACATCTCTTTCTAATTTAACACTTTTACCTCATTCAAAGACTGGTTTCTATGGTAGTTTAATAAACTCCAAATTCTCTAATTCAGCTTCTGATTCTTACTTCCATGGAAACTGAGGGCAGCACAAGGGACAAGTAGTAACAGGAGGCTGAATTAGTGAGAATAAGAGCAAATAGTTTAAGGAATCTGGCAGTCAGCACATGAGAAGAAAGTCTTCCTTGTGAATCAAAATCAAATAAGTCACTTGTCTTGTAAATTGGCTCAACCAAATCACTAATTGGTCTGATGTCCTTTGACACTGTTCCTGTCAAATGGCCAATGGGAGCAGGCAGCAAGGATCCATCACAACCAGAAAACAAAAGTAAAGGTCTCAGAACTCTAGATCTTGAAGGATCTTAGAGATCATTTTATAAACACCCAGGGAACTTCACTAACCCCAGGATCACCGTTACTGGCAGAGGCATGAGGAGGCCTGGGACCCTGTTTATTCTCTTACCTCCCACTAACAAGAAGCCCAGGAATACTTCTCCTACAGGGGAAAGATGAACCCAACGAGCTACAACACACCCTCGGGAGGCCAAAATTTATATTACACCATCCTCATCGTCATTACTCATGAGCTCTGCCCACAAGAGAGTTCCCCTAACTCTCACTCAGGCCCTAGTTACTTTATGAACAAGTCTAACAAATTGGCTATTTGGGATCTATGGCCATCCCAGCTTGAAAATGGCAAATCAGGAGGCAAAATAATAAAAACAGAAATGAGAAATTTAAAAAAGACCATTGTATCAAAACTACTCAATATAAAAGTAAACAGCTCCACACATTGTAATGAGCTCTCAGGATGTTCATCAGCAAGAAGGAGTAAAACTACTCAACACTACTGCAAAATAATTTTACCACAAGTTAAAAAATACTCAAAATCCAACTATGCCCAAGACTCAGAACACAAAAGATAAGTGGATGTAACGATGGGCAATTTTTACAGTATGATTCTTGAATATTACTTAAAATCCAAAACATTTCACAGCAACATAAAACGTCAATCTCAGAATAATTTAGAACTTAGTGAACCCCCCCTCACTAAGATTAAGGATTTCCCTTTTTCTTCCCCTCAAAAGGCAGTAACAACTACCAGAAACTGCTTAATAGTCTATTTGTGAGTTTGCTCCCCCATTTTGTGGGTTCTGTCTTCTTTACTACTCAAAGCAGAACAGAGATTCCATAAAGATGTACAAAGAAATCTGCAAATGCAGGCTTCTGTAGGTTTGTCACCTTAAAGAAGCTGCTTATAGAATTAACTAGCATCAGAATGAAGGCTCATGGTCAAAATCAGTAACTACATTCTTACCCAATGACTGGAAGAAGACTGAATAACGACATTCATATAGTGAAAAGAGGTACTGTCGAACTGTGGGTAGGCTGTGCAAGACTTCCAGAATTTCTGCTCCTTTAATGACCTAAAATAGTAAAACAAACTAATGTTTTTGTTGACCATCAGCTTTTCCAAATTTGAAGAGGAAAAAAGAAAAAAGTTTTAAAAGCAGGTTTTCTCACTTACCTTTTCCCTGAGATCAGGTCTTTCTAAAGCAATCATGCTGACATAGACAGTGTATGTGACAAACGTTTTGTAATCCATCAGTTCATAGGATGTAAATGTTGAAACGGTATCAAGAAAGAGTTCAGCTGCTTGCTTAAAATCTCTAATAGCCACACAATAAAGACCTTGATACACCTTTAGGCGATTTCTCCTGTCCCAGTCACCTCCTTCTTCTATTAGACTTAAAACAAAAAATATTAAGAGATCATAAAAAGAGAAAATCAAAATTAAACAGTTCCACAATAGTTGCTAAAAGTTACAAATTATCTTACCTCATTTAATTATGGGAGCCCTTTTGAAAAACTATAAACACACTATATAACAAAGATCAAATTCCTCCTGATCATCAGTCAGAATCTTATTGGCAAAAGTACGTTAACTGTTTCTGTCTGTTTCTTTTTGTTTTTGTTTTGTTTTCTATTGAAACTCTACTTTTATGTACAAGAAAATGGGCAAGTTTCCAGAAAGTTCTTCCACCATCCCATCATTCCACCTCCTGCCTCCCCTCTAGAAAAACATGTCACTTGTTGCACTCAAATTGTGAGAGAATAACTGCTGGTTGGACAGACACTCCACACAACATGTTCTCTCATGTCTAAATGATACCTTTTGGCCTTTTCGGTGTTTCGTGTGATGAGATCATTATCCATATAAAATAAACCAATTCGTAGGAGGTAGAATACAATATCCAAACGGTGACCCAGAGCCACAGTTTTGTCATATGTCTTTCGAAAGGCAGTCAGAGCTCCTTCCTGTCAAAAAGACCATTACTTAGGTGAAAACAAATACCAGCTAAGTACATGGCAAAAAAGAAACCAATTAAGTTAATCATATCTTTAAAATCTAACTTTTGCACAATTCTGATTAATTTTTTCTCCTACTTTCAAAACTATTTAACAATGCTACAAAACAACTGACTTTTCACAAAAAAAAAAAAAAAAAAAAAGCTATGCCAATGCAATATGATTGCCAGAGAAGAATCAAGTTGTCTATATGAGCCTTCAGTGTGATGCAGCTCGAACCTTTCAGTCTCCATGTCCCACGTGATATTAAAGTTACTTCTGGGATTACCTTATCAACCTTCTTAGTGGCAATCTAGCTCTATAATGCCACCACTTATGCCACTGCCATACACAAAGCTACAAGATACAGCTAGGGATTATCCTTCCTATCTTTAGGAAATGAACCTGCTCATGGTCCCAACCAATGAATGACTCTTACACACACAATAATCCATGTATTCTTTCTTGACACAGTCTTGGTATAAACTATGAATGCATCAAGAGAAATCAGGCAGTGCTGAAGAAGCACTTGGACTTGGAATCGAGGACTGAAGCTGGAGTCTCTGCTCTGCCCCTCATGGCCTGGCTGACCTCTAAATCCGATCCCATGCCCCAAATGTTTCCTTATACATACATCTATTATTCTAGTTAAGTAACCATTAAAATTACCCAATAAATTAAAACAAAAAAACAACTAGAGAAATGATGGCTCTCTATTCCCCTATATTTAAGGTTCCCTCCACTTTTCTACCAAGTATTGTATCATGTGAGAGAATCACAATAAGAACTCATGAAAGCTCCTGAAAGTGATCCAATGGTACCTGAACTGACACCAAAACCACTTTTCTAATGCTACTCAGAAGTTGCTACAAGTATCATGACAATACCTGACTCACAGCCTATTCCCACTGCAATTACTTGAAATATTTTGGCCCTTAATAACTTATTTTGCTAACTTTTGACAATATTCCAAAGTCCTTATTTCATATTCATCTCCTGCCCCAAGGTCAAAGTAAATCTGATAAATTAAATATCAGAAACAGGTAAACAATACAATAAACCTCAAAATAAAACTGTACCCAGTTAAAATAACTTGGGGGAATTTAACCAAATCCAAAGATGTTCCCATTTCCTTAAAGTTTTCTTGTATGAAACGTCTTTCCCGGCCTTGCCAAACTCCTATATGCTAAGGGGTTATGTTCATCTTCCTCTTTTCATTCCAAAAACTATACTGGACCAAAACAGACACTTGGTGAATCATTTGTGTGTGTGTGTGTGCGCTATAATATTTATATTGCAAATGCTTTTAGACAGATCTCTCTTTGCTTTAAATAGAGGAAAATTAATCACCGTGGCTTGGGACAGAGGATTTATTTTAGATGACCACCAGCCTCTTCACTGACCTTATCCCCAATGCGACACAGATACTCAGCCTTGGCCATCATTGCATCTCGAATCTCACTCTCCCCCAAATTTTTTTCTGCATCTTCCAGTTCATCATCCAAACGTTTCAACTCTTCCTCATTGGCCTTCTTCATTTTATTTAAAAGCTCTGAATCCATCTGCCAGTCAAGAGACTTGCATAGTGCTTCATAATAAGGGGCCATATCTGAAAGAAGAGGACATGGGAGAAACCTATGACTGCCGCCCCTCACCGGCTGGGGGACCCTAAACTTCAAGATGGCATCATCCTCCGAAGTGGAAGGTTCTCAGATCAAATTCTGCGGGGGGGCAGGAGGAGATGCCTCCAGGCTCTGCCCCTTCCTCACCTGCCCAAGCTGATGTTTACTCTACGTGACCCCAAGACTCAGTTTCCCCATCTGTCAAACGGAATGGTTCCTCCCGCAAGGCTCCCACGGTCCTGCGCTGGTGTACCTTTGTAGTGCCTTTCCCTCCCCGGGACTCAGTTTCTTCATCTGTCAAACGGAAAGGCTCCTACAGTCCTGCACTGGAGAACCCCGGGGGGTGCCTTTCCCTCCCCAGGACTCAGTATCCCCATCTGTAAATTAAAGCGGCCTGACTTCCCAGATTTCTCTACAACAAGGCTGGGGGCGGGGAAACTCAGCCCGGACACTGCTGAGTCAGGGGCGGGGTCAGGCCTCGGCGCATCCCCGAGCTCGGGTGACGGGCCGGGCCGGGCCGGGGCTCGCTCACTGTTGTCGCGCACGGCCGCCATGAGCTCGTCGCGCACGGCCGCATCTCCGCGGTGCTCGGGCAAGCTGAGCAGGAAGCGCAACTGCGCGATGCGCAGGTCCGGGTTCTTGGGCAGGCCCTCTTCCTCCAGGTTCTCCAGCGGCATCGCGGCGGCGGATCCGGCAGAACGATCACAAGTACGGCAGCGGCCGGGGCCTGCACTGACCACGGCCGGCGGAGGAAACGGAAGCGGCGCGGGCGCCCACTTCCGGCTCGAGCCCGGCCGCCTGCAGCGCCCCCTACCGGGCCCCGCCGGGACTGCTCAGCCGCCGCCGCCGCCCACGCCCCTCCCTCTCTCCCACACCGAGCTGGGAGGAGCGCCGTGCGTGGCACCCAGTGGAGGTGGGAGTCTGACGTCATCTCATGGAGAGGGAGGGGACCCGCGGGAAGCCGTGGATTATAACCGGAACCGGAGCCCAGACTCGGAACTGGGGGGCGGGGGAGCTCATCTCATCTACTTTGATGTCGACTCTTCGTGACCCCCTTTGGGGTTTTCTCGGTAAATTCATTGGGGTGGGTGGCCGGTTCCTTTTCCAGCCCATTTGACAGATGAGGAAACTGAGGCAAAAGGCGGAAGTGACTTGTTCAGGATCCCACAGCTAACAAGTGTCTGAATCTGGACTTGAACTCATGACTCCAGGGCCGGCGCTCAATCCATTGGGGCACCTAGCTTCCTGTCCTATAGTTTACAGAAGGGGAAACTGAGGTACACCAAGGGACTGGGAGGGACACATCAACTGGACCTTAGATTGTGTGCTGAAGAAAAAAAGTCACGTAGTTTAAAGGAAAGATGCGTGGGTCAAAATTAAATGTAAAGATGGGAGGCAGCTTGGTCCAGGGGCCCCGGGTTCAAATCCTGCTTCCAACACTTAGTGCCTTGACTCAGCCCTTCCCCAGGCTGCTGTTCACAGAATGATGGGGTTTGGACAGGTGAGTTAGGAAGTGCTTCAAGCTTCCTCACCCCCCTCTCGCTGCTGCACATAATCTGAAGGAATGGGGGAAATTAGCATTAAAAAAAATCCCTTCTGATTTCACTTAGGCGCACAATCATCGGCAAAAACAAAGTTTCATAGCAACTCTGCCTCCATTTTATTCTTTGCTTGTAGCCTTTTCAAGTTCAATAACTTCCTATCAATGGGGTAACTGATCTTAATGCTTCTTTCATCCTCATTGAAGGTATCTAATCTGATAATGTGGCTGAAAACATCATGATAAAAGCATGGGAGCAAACAGACCATTGGCGACTGGGAAAGCACAAGAGCACCATGTGTAAGCATGCTGTCATGGAACTAGCAAACAATACTGATAAACTTCTTTGGGCAGCCAAATTTTGCCATGATTTTCCACAAATCCTCATGACTGACAGTATCAGAGGTCTTGGCCAGATCAATGAATTTTGTGTTCCGACTTCTGTGCTGCTCCTGACATTGCTCCTGGAGTTGTCAGACTGCATATACCATATTAACTGTTCCTCAGCCTTTTTTTTTTTAAATTAATTTATCTATCTATTTATTTATTCATTCATTTATTGCTTTATCTGTTTGTTTATAGTATTTTTCCCCCAGTTACATGTCAAGAAAAATTTTAACATTCATTTTTACAAGATTTTGAGTTCCAATTTTTTCCCTTTCTTCCTTTCCTACCCTTCCTCTCTTCTGAAGATGGTAAGCAGTTTCATATAATTTATACATGTGCTATCATGTAATTCCATATTGGTCATAGTTGTGAAAGAAGAAACAGATCAAAAGGAAAAAAAGAATAAAGTAAGTAAAAAAAAAAAAAGGCTTCAATCCGCATTCAGAGCCTACCAATTCTTTATCTGGATATGGATACTATTTTTCTTTTGTACTCATCTTGGATCATTGTGGTGCTGAGAAGAACTGTCATTCATAGTTAGTTGGTCATTACATAATGTTGCTGATACTTATACAATGTTTTCTTCTACTCATTTCACTTTGCTTCAGTTGGTACAAGTCTTTTCAGGTTTTTCTGAAATCTACCTGTTCCATTACATTCATATACCACAGAATCCAAGTCATTCCCCAATTGATGGATATCCCCTCAATTTCGAATATTTTGCCATCATGAAAAGGGCTGCTACAAATACTTTTGCACATCTAGATCCATTTCCTTTTTTTTTAAATTATTTCTTTGGGATATAGAAGTTGTTTTGCTGGATCAAGGTGTATACACAGTTTAGTTGCCCTTTGGACATTGATCCAAAGTATTATCCAGAATGTTGGATCAGTTCACAATTCTACTAGCAGTGCATTAATGTCCCAATTTTCCCACATCCTCTCCAATGTTTATCACTTTTCTTTTTTGTCATATTAGTCAATCTAATAGATGTAAGGTAGTTTCTCAGTGTTATTTTAATTTGCATTTCTCTAATCAAAAGTGATTTAGAGCACTTCTTCATTTGCCTTTAGATAACTTTGGCTTCTTCATCTGAAAACTGCCTCTTCATAACCTTTGACCATTTATCAACTCTTATTCTTATAATATTTAGTTCTCTAGATATTTGAGAAATGAGGCCTTTATCAGAAACATTGGCTGTAAAAATGATTTCCCAGCTTTCAGCTTTCCTTCTAATCTTGGTTACATTGGGTTTTTTTGTTTGTACAAAACCATATAATCAAAATTATCTATTGTACATTTTATAATAATTTCTATCTCTTGTTTGGCCATGAATTTTTCCCTTCCCCATAGACCTGACATATAGACTATTCCTTGTATTTTTAATTTGATTATGATGTCATCCTTTATGTCTAAATCATTTTGACCTTATCTTGGTAAACACTTTGAGATGTCAGTCTATAATTAGTTTATGTCCTATTGATTTTCAGTTTTCCCAGCAGTTTTTGTCAAATAGTGAGTTCTTATCCCAAAAGCTGGGGTCTTTGGATTTGTCAAACACTAGGTTATTGTGTCTTATATTCCAAATCTATTCCACTGATCTACTACACTTTATTTCTTATCAAGTACCAGATAGTTTTAATGATTCCTGCTTTATAATATAGTCTGATCTGGTGCCTGAGCTCACTTAGCTCTTCACAGATCCTTGATTTTGTCTTCCTAAGCAAAGGAACTCAGCAAAGAAACACAAAGGTCATTCCAACAGATGGCGCCTTACTCATTGCCTTTGACACTAAATTTTTCCGACCTCCTAGTCCTCCATCCCCCCAAAAATCTTGCATGAAAATTGATTTTTAACCTTTAAAAATTCTTGTTTTCTGAGATTAAACATCCCTCTTATATGTTTTTAGTAGTTTACTTGATAAGAATTTAACTATCAATAGCTAGGTCAGTCAGTGAATGCTTTTACAACTATGGGCCAGGCACTATGCTAATTACTAGAGACACATAGAAAGACAAAAGACATTTCCTGTTCTCAAGCTTAAGTCTAGATTTCTGCAATTAGTCCTTTCTCCGGTCAACAATTCAATTAAATTTTTTGGAGGGTGCCTACCATATGCAAATTGTTTACTAAGGCAATCAAAATAAATCTGGGTTTGTTACTCAGGAAATTGGTAATGGAGTGAGGAATAAGAGTGATAGATGACATATAGATAGAAATGACTAGATCGATAGATATAGGTGGATGTATGGATGGATAGATAGAAAGATGTTAGATGTTAGATGAATAAATAGATGAATAGATAGATAATGGATGGATGGATAGATATTAAATAGGTGGATGAATAGATGAATGGATAGATAATGGATGGATGGATAGATGTTAGATGGATGGATAGATAGATGATAGATGGATGGATAGATAAATAGAAAAAGAAAGAGGTAGATGAATATGGATGGATAGATGGATAAAAAAGATAAATAGGGATGGATAGTTGGAAAAAAATAGGTGGATGAAGAGATAAATAGATAATGGGTAGATGGATAGATAAATAAAAAGATAAAGAGATAGCTAGATTATTTTTGCTTGTCCTTTGTTCTCAAAGAAGATCATGACATCAGGGAGATGATGCCATGACATGCAAGTGAATTGGATTTAAGTGAGAGAGGACTGTGCAAAATCACCAGCCTTTTTTTTTTTTTCCTCCTTCAGAGCCATCTAGGTCCACTAGCAAGATATCAGATAGATAGACAAATATAGATGGATACATGGATTAAAAGAAAGATAAATAAATGGATGCATGCATAGATAGGAAAATAGATAAAGAGATAGATGGATTGAAAAATAGATAAAGAAATAGATAGATATGGATGATAGATTGGATATGTGATTGGATACATAGAGGGATGATAAAAAGAGATATATAGAAGGATGGATTGAAAGATAAATAAATAGACATGGATGAATACATGTGGATGGATAGATGGATGATAGAACGATAGATAAAAAGATGGATGGATAGAAAAATAAAGAGATGGGCAGATAATTAAAATTATTAGGATTCAGAAGAGAATGAGACAAAGCATGGTGAAGTAGAAACCAGAAAGACCGAGTTCAAATCCCACCTGACAGTTACTGTGTGACCCTGAGCACATCACAATTTCTTTGTATTCTCTCAGTGATTCTAAGTTTTAGAGAAAGCGAGCTGACCTGCTTTGGAAGAGGGAGTTTCCTCCCCAAGGAATCTCCTATACCAGTGAATCATAGGTCCTGTCCTCTACCCCTACAGAGGTAACTATGACAACTTAATAGGAAAACTAGTGACAACATGATCTAAGCCCAGAGGAAAGAAAGCTCACTTTTGGCAGCAGTAGCAGGAGATCAGGGAAGGCTTCAGTGAAGAAATGGAAGCTATTTCTCGGTTATTAGCATTATAAAAGACCCATTGCCTGGTATGTCCATTTCTGGTCTCATCACAGAATCTCCATGTGATGGACAGTGCTCACTTGGAGGTACACACCCTGTGTTTGTGAAGAAGTCAGTCTTGCTGGATTACAGGCACTCCCCTTATTCACTAATTTTAATTTAAATGCTGCCATATTTCTACTTAAGGAAATTAGAAAGTAGGTTTCCAACATGTCAGCATGACAGGAGGGTATGGCTGCCCCTTCGGCTGTGGGAATTGTCCAGAAGCCAAGGGAAGTCTGTGTGTGAACTGACCCTTATTCTTAGAACTGGCCTTTCAGATTGCATTAGGACAATTTGTAATGAGACCTTTGTCATCTGATGTATTTGGCTCATAGGGGACCACTGACTGAGTTGGTGCCAGAGAAGGCCCAGTTGAGGTTTGGAACTAGGAGCGTGGGTGATTTTTAAAGACCGACATGTCACTTCAATAGAGACTTAATCAACTCACACATGGGAATTGGGGTGTAGGTGTTCTTGGCATTCAAACAGGTGAATGAGATTTTGAGTGACTAAATTAAATGAGGAAGCCAAAATTTGGTTGAACTAGAATCAAGGGGAATTCTATTCCTAAGAAAGGAGGGAAGATGACTCCAGAGCTTTTACAAAGAATCAAATATCAAATAACACAAGACGAAAAAAAGTTCCTCTTTTGTTTGTTTCCTCTCTAAAAAATAAATGAATTACATCGTATTTTTTCTAAGTATCTCATACAGAATCAAAGATAGAAGGGACTATCTAATTCAGCCTCTCATTTTCAAGAACATTTCATTTTGATCATCATCCCCTATTTTCATGTGAATCATAGTTTTATGTTCTAATAAATCTTTTTTTTCTTCTAAATAAAACCATGCTCATTTAAATCACCTAAATTGTGCCTACTGGTAAACCAACCTCTCCTTCCATCTTCTATCAGATCCTCCTTTAAAGGAGAGTACCCTGAGAAAGGCATCTCAAAATTTCTTACCCAGATGCTCTTCTTTGACTTCATGATCTCCTTCCCCCTCCTCCCAATGAACTTTCCAGTTGTTGTTTGTGTGTCTGTCTGTCAGTATTTTATGTATCATCTACTATTGGATGGTGAACTCTTTGCAGGCAGGGACCTCTTTGTCTCCCTGTTTTCATTCTCTCCTCCACTTTTCTGCCAAAGACATCTTCCTAAAGCACAAAGCTTCCCAGACCAAAGCCTTGGTCAAAAACCTTTGGTGGCTTCCTATTACCTCTAAAATAAAAATAGTCTCTTGCTTGTCACTTCAAAGCCTTTACAATATGGCTCCAACTCACCCTTCCAGATTTATTCTACATTCCTCTCTTTCAGGTACTCTGTGTGTTCCTCAAACTTAGCATTCCAGCTCCTACTGCCGTTCAAAATCTGTCTCCCTAATCTAGCCTCATAGAATTCTCAGCTTCCTTCTAAGCTCAGTTCCAACAGCTCCTCCTAAATAAGTCCTTTCCTCATCCCCCCTCCCCCCCAATTGTTAGTGGTACTCTCTGTTCAGATTACCGGTATTTCCTGATCTGTGTACATGATACAGTGTCTAGAGTTGAATGTGAAGTTCTGTGAGGGCAAGAGCTGCTTTGGTTTTTTATTCCTAGAACCAATTACCTTGTCACTAGAAGGTGCTTAATAAAAGCTTATTAAATGGAAAGGAGATTTCTTAGGATAATAGAATCAAAGATTTAGAGGTAGAAGTTACTTTAGAAGCCATTAAATGTACCCTCATCTTTTTATAGATGAGGGAATTGAGGCAGGCAGAGGCTAAGCAAGTTATTTTATTTATTTATTTATTTATTTTATTTTTTAAATTTTATTTTATTTGCAAAACATATGTATGGGTAATTCTTCAGCATTAACCCTCACATAGCTTTCTGTTACAGATTTTTCCCCCCAACTCCCCACCCTTCCCCTAGATGGCAGGATATCCACTACATGTTAATTATGTTAAAATAGTTGGCAAATCAAATATATGTATACATATTTCCAAACTTATTGTTGTGCAAGAAAAAATCATATCTACACAAAAGATATCAGATAAAGGAAACACAATGTAAGCAAACATCAGTCAAGAGTATGAGAATGTTATGTTGTGGTCCACATTTCACATCCCTCTCTCTGGGTGTATATGGCTTTCTTCAGTGAACAATTGGAAGTGGTTTGAAACATTTCATTGTTGAAGAGAGCCATGTCCATCAGAATTGATCATCATATAGTCTTGTTGTTGCCATGTATAATGATCTCCTGATTCTGCTCATTTCACTCAGCATCAGTTCATGCAAGTCTCTCCAGGCCTCTCTGAAATCATCCTGCCTGTCATTTCTTACAGAACAATAATATTCCATAATATTCATATACCATAATTTATTCAGCCATTCTCCAATTGAAGGGCATCTATTCAGTTTCCAGTTTCTAGCCACTACAGAAAGGGCTGCCACAAACATTCTTGCACATGTGGGGCCTTTTCCTTCCTTTATGATTTCTTTGGGATATAAGCCCAATAGAAATGCTGCTGGGTCAAAGGGTATGCACAGTTTGATAACTTTTTGAGCATAGTTCCAAATTGCTCTCCAGAATGGTTGGATCCGTTCACAGCTCCACCAACAATGCATCAGTGTCCCAGCCCTCCCACATCCCCTCCAACATTCATCATTAACTTTTCCTGTCATTTTAGCCAATCTGACAGGTGTGTAGTGGTACCTCAGGGTTGTCTTGATTTGCATTTCTCTGATCAGTAGTGATCTGGAACACCTTTTCATATGACTACAAATAGTTTTAATTTCATCCTCTGAAAATTGTCTGTTCATATCCTTTGACCATTTATTGATTGGAGAATGGCTTGAATTTTTATAAATATGAGACAATTCTCTATATATTTTAGAGATGAGACCTTTATCAGAACCCTTAAATGTAAAGATGATTTCCCAATTTATTGTTTCCCTCCTAATCTTGACTGCATTGGTTTTGTTTGTACAAAAACTTTTTAACTTAATATAGTCAAAGTTATCTATCTGGTTTTCAATTAAGAGTTCCAGTTCTTCTTTGGACATAAATTTATTCCATCTCCATAGGTTTGAGAGATAAACTATATTACTTTCATCTAATTTACTTATAATATCACTCTTTATATCCAGATCATGAACCCATTTAGATCTTATCTTGGTATGTGGTGTTAGATGTGGGTCAAGCCCTAATTTCTTCCACACTAGTTTCCAATTTTCCCAGCAGTTTTTGTCAAATAGTGAGTACTTATCCCAGAAGCTAGGGTCTTTGTGTTTATCAAAGACTAAATTGCTATAGTTATTAAAGCAAGTTATTTTAGATCATGTAGCAAGTAAATATTGGAGTCAGGATTTGAAATCAGGCCTTCCTGATGCCAGGAACAATGTGTCCAATCATTCCTCAAACTTGTCACGAGGTTATAATAGGAGTGAGCTGGAAAATTTGATTTTGAATAGCATCTTGCATTTTCTATGATGAATGGAGAAAGTAGTATAGCAGAGTAAACAAAGATAGCCTTAAAGCAGAGAGACCTGGATTCAAAGCTTACCTTTGAGGTAAGTTATCTGTGTGATCTGGAAGAGCACATTACTTCTCAGAGCTCTAAGTAACTCTCCAAGAGTAGATGTTTCAGAGTTAGTGTCAACTTGTGTTGGAAGAAGGAGTGCCCTCAGCAAAGAGTCTCCTTTACCATCAAATTCTCATTTCAGGCTCTATCCCTTTTCCTAAATTATAGACTTTGAGAAAACCATTTGACAATTTCTTGAGGATTTTCTGCCCTGGAGTTTCCCATCAAAGCTTTTGGTCATTTCTCTAAAAGATTTCCATGAGGTTACTTCAGTGTCATTCAACTGCTCATCAAAATATCTATCTTTCATCACTTCTATTATTTGAAGTTTCACAACTATCTTCCATTTAGTTTTTGTCCTGGAAACTTATTTTTCATATTAAAAAAGCCTGTACCATTTGGATCCACTGGCTTGATAAAATCTTTTATTTTACCCAGGTGAATGGCAGTGGTGGGAAGGGAACATTCTCAGGACTAACTAGGGCTTGGTTTACTACATTTCCTTCCAGTCCAATTGTGTGTTTTAATGTGTGTTTATTCCCATCTCTTGTCCTACGCATGGAGAAAGCAGCTGTAGTTGGTATGTCCAAGTTGTGATTCTCCCTAAAACAACCGCCCTGCAGAGCTTCCCATCTACACCAAGAATACTCCTCAAATTCAATGTTTTCAATGTATTTTGGTGCCCTCTTGCAGAAGATTCTACTCTTTTAGTCTACATCAGAAGCACTTAACATTTTCTGTATTATGGAGTCCCTTGACAGTCTGTGAGACCCATAGATCCCTTCTCTGAATAATTTAAAATGACTAAAATAAAATGCATATGATTGCAAAGGAAACCAAAGGTTAGTGGAAATAAAGATCCGGTTTTTTTTTCTTCATCCAAGTTTCTGGATGTCCTGAAATCTATACCTGGACCTCAGGCTAAATGTAGGATGATGTAAGATGTAGGAAATGAAAATTTATCTTGACTTCTGGACAACTTAATAACCCGAGAAAGGCCATTTAGCACTCCTCAAGACTTAATGTGAAGTTATTTTCAAAAGGACATCACCACCTCATTCTCCCCTCCCTACTTGAATCCCATTCCTGAGCTTTAAAACTTGCCTCGTTCTAGTCCTCCTAGTCTCGTTCTAGACCTTCTTTTAAAGCCTAGGATCTTCTTAATCTGGAACATTCAACTAGTCCTTTTCACCCCGTAATACCCTTCCACCAGGCCAGTCCCCTTCTCCCTATGCTGGTTTCCTCCTGGAACCTCTATCTGGATTGGGACCCAGTTCAGCCAAACTCATTCCCTTCCTTTGGATCTCCTTAACTTTCTGGACTTCAAAGCTATGCCTGGACATGGGATACTTTCCTATCAACTATCCCACCCCAATCTTTCCATTCCTTCTTAAGTATTTTATATGTAAACTCCTCGAGGGCAGACTGACTTTCTCTTTTGCTTGTATTTGTGTGCACAGGGCATAGCATAAGACCCAACATACAGTAAGTGCCTAATAAATGCTGATTGCCTTCTCTGGTCAGCCAGGTGTGCCTCAAAGGCTCATCATTCCTGTAAGAATCACCAAATTCATCTTCTATATCCCAATTCTTGCAGGAGAGCTCTTTGTCAAATAAAGCAGCTCTCATAGCAAAGGGTAGATTTGGCTAACATACAATATGTTTAGACTTGGAGATGATCCTGAATATATTTGTTAAGCAAAAATAGCCACCTGTTGAATGGTATTATTTCCTCCATATCACTGGATGTGATAGGACCCATCTATCCGGCCAGTAAGTAGGCTAACACAAGTAAGGAGCCTTTTGAATATTTTACAACCTATTAACCAGAGAAATACATTTTCATCTCTGGGTTTTAAAAGTTAGCTCACCACACACATAATCAAAGCAATTCATGGGATTGACACACAGGACATGCTGAGAAAGTAAATCATTCACATCTCTGGTGTATAAAAAGCTTGAGAAAAAGGAATTTAAAACAGCAGTGTTGTTTGCCACATGATACCCAGCATACTGCTATAAACACCAGTGTGTTATACATTCAGTTGCCCCACAGGACTAAACATGTATGAACATATCCTAGCCTTCCCCACCATATAACTCATAAGCTAAGACTTCATACATTTACTAGAATATTCCAACCAGTGACTCTCTGTTCTTCTACCCTCCCTCCCAAGAGTCTTCTCTCAATCAAATCATGCTTTATTACAAGTTCATGTTGCATAATTTATATAAAAGGTCATGTGTTACTTCATAATGGTGGGGGAGAGAGAAATTGTATTCACATTTCTGAATTCAGCAGCAACCACAAAAACTACATATAAAACATCAAGAAATTTCCATGTAGCAAAATATTGGATAATGTAATAAATTCTGACTTACAATTGGGACACCACAATTAAGTCATTCCATTTGTGTTCATTTGGACATCAGTGATTCCAGGAAGAAGAATTTGCTAAATCTCTTCATTCTAATGAAGTTTTATAAAAGATTTAGTTCACAGTTTCGAGTACTAGAATAACAAGTATAATGCAGGGCTGAAGACAGAGCATTTTACAATTTTTTCCTAGTCTTTTTTCAGGCTGAGGTTATAAAAGTTATCCCCAAACTCTTAAAACAATTTTGAACTATTAAAGCTTAAAGCTTTTGAGACACCCTGGATTTTCAACTCTAGTTAACACTTTGAAATCATCTTAAATCAAAGAAGTCCCAGCAACAAAACCATTATTCCTGCTGTCTGTCTACATTGCTCATTTAGACCATTTTTCAGATCAAATCTTGTTTTTTTTTTTTAGCTATTATTACCACTAATTGCTAAGAAGTCAATAACATTTTGAAAAGCTATTCTGACTGGGTTGTCTTATTGATCAAAATAAAGGCTCATAAATGATTGACTGTCCTGATATTGATCAGAAAACAGTCCATTGGATCAATTTTGTAATTCTAGCTATTAAACAGAATTGAATGGATTAACTGATGACTGTTCTCAAAGCTAGAAACCTAAGTGAAGGATTCATTTTTCATCTTCTAAGAGGAAATAAATTCTAGGTACTAGAAAAATGCTCACTATTTTCTTTCTTTGAGACAGTCCCTTGGAAATTAAAATGTGTTTATTCCAAAAGGCCACGGGTTAAATGAGTGCATGCACTATTCTGCTTTAAAGCTCTTTGCAGTTCAAGTGTCCTTGATGCTGAGGCCTATTTAAAAATTGGGTTTTGTTCCTTCTTTATCAGTATTACAAGCCAATTTCCACTTGAACCTGGTTTTATTTAGATATCTTTTCAGGCAGTTCATGCCTCTCCCTCCTTTCAAGCATTTTTGTTCTCTCTTTACGTTAGGTAATTTGGGTTGAAAAGGATGCACTGTTTTTAAAAATTGCTCTTTTTCTCTGTGTGCAAAATGTACACAGCTCCTCATGCTGGACCTTTGGGCTGCTGACTGTGATTACTACCATATTCCTTGCATTAAAAAAAATCTTTTTCTTACTGTATAATTAACTTTATCAGCCTTGCTATGGTGATGCACACTTTTAATTACATGCACTTTCAGCTTTTTCATTGAATTTCTAAGACTTTATGTGAGAGGCACTGATTACAGTTTCCTTGCATACGTCCAAGAATGTTTTGTGTGCGCGGTTATCTCTGTTCACTTCAGCCCCTTCCTGTTAGGCAGTTATTGATTATACCACATAGAATGGGATCTTTAAATAGAACATCTGCTTGGAATTCACAGACTTTTCGTGTTATTGTAGCATAATGATCAATTGACTTACCACATTCATTTCCCCCCTCTCCTAAATTAGGCCTTTCCAAAGGAACACTCTGGAGGGATAAATGGTACTCAATGTCTTCGTCTCTTTCTTCATTTTCCTCCTGACACATGCCATGGGGTTCAAGTGCTTTAGCCCAGTTCTCATGATAAAACATGACTTACCTTGACTTTCTTAGGGTTTCCATTTCTCTTGCCAAGTGACACTTATTTATTTCAACAAATAATTGGAGGCAGCTAAGTGTCCATACTGGAGAGAATGTTAGACTTGGAATCAGAGAGTTTGAGTTCAAATCCTACAATAAATTCTAGCAGGGTGAACCGGGACAAACCTCTTTACCTCTGTCTGCCTCTGTTTGCTCATCTGTAAAGTGAGAATAATAATCATACCTCCCTTCTATGGTTGTTCTGAGATCAAATGAGATAATATTTATAAAGCACTTTGCAAACCTTATGTAAATATTAGCTATGAAGAGGAGGAGGAGGGAGGATATTTTAAGTAGATTTGGTTTAGCCATGGTCTAGACTATGGTCTCAGTTCTTTTCAAAAAAATGGAATCCTATCTCAATGAATTCTGTTCTAGTAATAGTCCTTACCACTATGGGGGGAGGGGTCAATAAGGAAGTTTTATAAGCCCCCTACCCTTTTCACATTTAAAATCATTCCAGCCATCCATGGATACACAGACAAATACATGGGTAAGCTGGGTACTAGTGCCACAACAGAACAGGTAAATCCTCATGCAGGAACTGAAGTCTGTAAGCAAACCCTTACTCCAAGGGAAGGGAGTTTTCTGGAGCCAGCACTCCCACTGGTTCCACTTATGGGCTCACAGGTCTTTTGTAAAAAAGCAACCCAAGACATTTACATAAAAGTACGATTTTCTTTGAAATAACAAACTTATTTAAGTTTGTTAGTTTTTATTTTTTAGCTGAACATTAAGGAGTTTTGAGATGATGCCATAGTTTCCTTATATCTTTAAATACCTCAAGCTAAATATGACCCAAGAACCACTCATTGTTTTCTTCATGTGCCTGATATCTGGATTTTCCTGACCCCACTATAACCTTCCACTTTTCTTACCTATCAGACCACCTCTTGATTTCTCTTGCAACTTAATTTACAGCTAAGCGGCACAGTGGCCCTGAATTCAAATCTAGCCTTAGACATTAGCTGTATGATCCTTGGCAAGGCACTTAACCCTGTTTGCTTTAATTTCCTCAATTATAAAATGAGCTGGACAAGAAGATGGCAAATTAAGATCTTTGCCCAGAAAATCCCAGGTGCTATCAGAATCGGACATGACTATGGGTGATTGTCTGGCCTGAGCTCTCTCTTCTTGGCAATCTCAGCAAATCCCATGGATTCAAGTATTATTTAGATGCAAAATGAAAATGTCAGTAATGATAATAGCATTTATATATGTCTTAAGTTATGGAATGAATGAATGACAAAATGATTTGTTTGGATACCTTCAGGAACACCTGGGTGGATGTGTAGTGGTATCAAACTCAAATGGAAATGGGGCCAATAAGGATCCTTCAAGGTCATACATCAACTTAGTTTTAAAATGTTATAGTATAATGCTTTATTGTATTTTTTTATTTTATTAAATATTTTCCAATTACATTTCAATCTGGTTCAGTCTGTCTTGGGAGTGTTGTGGGCTGCATGTTGGACTCAATTGCACTCCAGCCCCTAACTCACTTCCAAATCTACAGCCCTTGCCCTCAATTCTGCTTCAGTCTTATATTATCCTCACCTACCTTCTAGACTTCTCTGCCAAGGTGGCCCATGAGCATCTCCAACTCAATGATCCAAAACAGAATATGTCAGCTTTTTCCCTATTTCCCACCCCATCTCCAAACTTTTTTCTGTTGACATCATCACCCATTGTTCAGCAACCCAGGTTCACAACCCAGGATTTCTCCTTGGCTCTGCTCTCTCTAAACCAGGCATAGAAGCACAGCAGTAAGGAAATAAACCTTTCCCTCAACAATTAAGAAGTCCATTGGGTATTTCCACAGACATTTGGAATTCAATGTTTAAAGTTTGCAAACAATCCTATAGGGTAAGAGGGAATTATACTGAATTCTACTTTACAATGGATATACACTTTCAGTCTTTGATATGATATGAAATTTCTAGTTTATGGCAGTTTTTGCATAATATATGTACACACATATATATAGATGTGAGTATATATATATATATATATACATAATCTAAGTGGCTCAGTGGATAGAGTACTGAGCTTGAAATTAAAAAACAACAACAACAACAACAAAAAAATCTTCCTAAGTTCAAATCCAGCCTTAGAAACTTATTAGCTGGGGGGCAGCTAGATGGCATAGGGCTACTGGCTTTGAATTCAGGAGGACCTGAGTTCGAATGTGACTTAACTGGATTCCCTCAAAGAAAAAAAGAAAGAAACTTACTAGTTATTTGCCTCTGGGCAAGTCACTTAACCCTATTTGCTTCATTTCTTTTATCACTGTGCCACCTAGCCGTGGCTAATTACCCAGCAAAAGAAATCAAGAAATGATCAGTAAGAGGAGCAGAAGAATATAACAGGGTCAGGAAAACCCAGAAATCAGGCACATGAAGAAAAACAATAAGTGATTCTTGGGTCATAATTATTTTGAGGTATTTAAAGATAGAAAAATCATGCCACCTGATCAAAACTACTTAATGTCAGCTAACAAATAAAATATAAAAATAAAAAATAAAAACTAACAAACCTAAATGCAGTTCCCTGTGTTTAGATTAAGAAAATCCCTACATAAGATAAAGAAAAATCTTACTTTTATCAATAGCATCCTACCTCCCAGGGTTGTTTTAAGGATAAAAGATGTTAGTAAAAGTCTTTGCTGACATTAAAACACTGGTGTCAGCTATTATTTACACTTATTTCTTTTTTTTTTTCCTGAGGCAATTAGGGTTAAGTGACTTGCCCAGGGTCACACGTCTAGGGAATGTTAGGTGTCTGAGGCCATATTTGAACTCAGGTCCTTCTGACTTCAGGGCTGGTGCTCTATCCACTGCGCCCCCTAGCTGCCCCGTCAGCTATAATTTACAAACAACATAGTAAATGTCTTATAACACCCAGGATGCGGTTCATTCCTTGCTCTTTGGGTATTCAGATACATCCGTGTAATTATCTAGAAGAGGCAGAGGGATGTGCTCATTGGCGTCCTGGACTCAGACTCCTACCTTGATATTTACTAGCCGTGAGATTGTAAGAAACCTGTTCTCCTGGTCCGTGTTACCGATGACAAACCCAATGCAGAAAGGCTGTCCCTTAGCTCGGGTCCAGCCTGAGGATCCTGGGCAGATCTCCTCCCCTCAAAGCCTCCCAGGTGACCAGAGCTCTGTTGGCAATTATCCCCCATCATGAGATGGTCTGCTCCATCCTGAGAGGTGCCTAATTAAGACCACAATGCTTAAGGCTGTTTACACAAAGGTCCTGCTTCAATCATTCATTCAATCAATAAACAATCACGTAGCAAAGTCTTTTCACGGGCTGAGTACTGTACTAGGCATTGGGGATACAAAAAAGAAAATACTCCTAATGTCCTTGGAGCTTGCGATCTGTCATCCACACAAAGCAGAATGTTCAAAGATGATTTCGAAATGGAGAATAATACTGGACACTATTTAGTACGATACAATTCGACTTACTTGTACCATTCATTGCTCCTTTGAAAAGGACAACCTGACATTGTAAACGAGTCACGTAACATATCTGTGCCTCAGTTTCCTCCTCTATAAAACTGGAAGATTACGTTCCGTGGTCTCTAAGGTCCCTTCCAGCTGTAAATCGAACCCTGTAAGTAACTCCCGTCCCGTTATAAGAATGTTTTCATGTGCATAAGCCTTGAGTTCTGTGTCTCCGGTGACCGCCAGTAGAGGGCAGCAATGTCCAATCGGTCGTTTGCAAACAGAGCAGGAGACCCCGAGAGCTGGGTCCGAGACAGACCCCCCAGAAGGGGAGAGCGCGAGCTGCGAAACTCGGCTCAGTCCTGCAGAGTTGGATAGCGCGGAGGGCGGGGGGGGGGGGCCGGGACGGCCTGCACTGCTGAGGCAGATCTGCCGGCCAGCTGGGGGCCACCCCAAAAGAAAGATGCGCCGGCGTGGGGGGGTCTCACTGTCTGCCCACAGAGAGCGACGGCGCTAAATGGCTGCAAACTTGTGGGCCAGATGGCCTGCTGTAGACGCTTGGGCACCATCATCATCACAGTGAATAATGACGGGAACTGGTGTTTATATGGCACCTACTATGTGCCAAGTACGGGCTAAGCCCTTGGCAAACATCTTATTTGACCCTTGCAACAATCCTGTGCTATTATTGCCTCCGTTTTACAGATGAGGAAACTGAGGTAGACAGAAATTAAGTAACTTGTTCAGGGTCACACAGTAGGAAGTGTCTGAGGTTGGATTTGAACTCAAGTCTTCCTGACTAAAAGATTCAGGCAGTTTTCTGCCTGCAATTCCTCTCTCTTTCCTTCCTTCCTTCCCTGCCTTCCTTCCTTCCTCCCTTCTTTCCTCTCTTCCTCCCTTCTTTCCTTCCTTCCTCCCTTCTTTCCTCTCTTCCTCCCTTCCTTCCTCCCTCCCTTTCTTTCTCCCTCCCTCCCTCCCCCCTTCCTTCCTTCCTTCCTTCCTTCCTTCCTTCCTTCCTTCCTTCCT
>JAJPUD010006518.1:23065-33530 GCA_023553655.1 Myrmecobius fasciatus
CTTCCTTCCTTCCTTCCTTCCTTCCTTCCTTCCTTCCTTCCTTCCTTTCCTTCCTTCCTTGCTTCCTTCCTTGCTTCCTTCCTTTCTTCCTTCTTCCCTCTCTCCTCTCCTCTCCTTTCATTCCTCTCTTTCCCTCCCTTCTTCCCTTTTCCCCTCCCTTCCTTTCCTCCTTTTCTTTCTCCCTCCTTTTTTCCTCCCTCTCTACTTCCCTGCCTTCCTTCCTCCCTCCCTCCCTCCCTTCCTTCTTCCCTCTCCTCTCCTCTCCTTCCTTCCTCCCTCTTCTTCCCTCCCTTCCCTTTTTCCCTCCTTCCCTCCCTCCCTCCCTTCCTTTCCTCCTTTCCTTCCTCCCTTTTTTCCTCCCTCCCTCTTTTCCCTTCCATCTCATACTGTGGAATAGGAGCTTGGCTACAAGGGAATGGGCAGCAGGCAAGCATTCAGAAGACCTGGCTGGAGCCCCAGAGCAAATACTCACTAACTAATCAGAGGCGAGCCCCATAATCTCTCTGAACGTGAGTTTCCTCATCTAGGCAGAGCCCTCACTGGATTATTTTGAAGATAGCACTTTGCCTACAGAATAGGGCTGTGTAAATGAAAATGATTGCCAGGGATTTTGAATATGACCTGTGTTTTCATTACTTTTAAGAGCTTCTGTTGAGGAAAATTCACCAATGAACATAGTAGCTCTTGCTCTGTGACCTAGAGAACTGCTTAGAGTGCTGGGAGAGAGGCTCCCCGATTTAGTCTGAGAAACCACAGTTAGGATATGTCAGAAGCATTGATCAAGGTCCTTCTGCCCCAGACATAGGTCTCTATCTACCATACCACTTTGTTTCTCTGACCTATCATCACTACATTAAACACTGGACTTTAATCAATCAACAAACATTTATTCAGCACCCATTATATGCCAGACACTGTGCTAGGCACTTGGGGATACAAAGAGAGGTAAAAAACCAGTCCCTTTTCTCAGAGCCCACAATCTAATGGGGAAAGCAGCATCAAAATTACATACAAATAAACTGCAGGTTAAACAGGAAATAATCCACAAAGAGAAGGCACTAAAATTAAGAGAAGAGAGAAAAACTTCTTATAGAAGGTGAGATTTTGCAGAGACTTGAACATCGTCATTCATTTATTAGCCCTTTATTGAGAGCCTACTATGAATAAGATATCCTCACGCACATTGATCTCTAAGTGGACATACATATATTTAAATTGTATATACTTGCATGTATATAAATATATATTTACACAAATACATTTATATGTATGTATATATGTATTAAATCATCCAGAACATCTATTTGAGATAAATAAAACAATACTGAGAGGGGCATAAAATGTCTGCTTGTTGACTGTAGCTCATAAAAAAATAAAAAAAAATAAAAAATATCCGTTCAGACTCCCAGTGAGAAGCCAAAATTAGCCCAATTTAGATTATGCAGCAATCATGACTTCAGGCAAGATTCAGTGCACATTTAATGGAAAAAGCAGTAAAGGAGCTAAAGCTCCAGTGAAGTAATGCCCACTTTGATTTGGGAATGTAGACATGTGCTTTTTGTGGGGAGTATGAGATGGAGGCACTAGCCCAGTGTGTATTTAAATTTGCGGATCTAAATTTGATTCCTGCAATGTACATTCTCCTTCCCAGCTATTTTCAGGAATTTGTTTCCTTGAAGTAGTTTGGAGGCCACTCCTCCAGTGCCCATCTCCTGCAATCCTCCTTTTTCATTCAAATTGAGCCTTGAACCAACACCTAGGCTAGCCACCATCCACCTGGAAGGAGTGAAAGCTTACATTTACATAGTACTTCAAAGTTTGCAAAATGCTTTACATATATTATCTCATTTGATTGTCACAACCCAGTGAAAGAAGCCTTATTGGTATTTATTTTTACAGATGAAGAAACAGGCTCTGAGAGCTTAAGTTACTTGCACAGCCAGATAGTGCTTAAGGTAGGATTTGAATCCAAGTCTTCCAAACTCTAACTTGAGCACTCTCTCCACTACAGCGAGCCGCCTCTCTGGGAGCACACAAATGATGCCAAATGATGAGGCTGGGACAGGCCACAGGTCCATTTTCTAGTGGTCAGCAAACCCGAGATGTCCTTCCCTATGGCTATTTCTAGATTTCTGGCTTACAGGAGTCCCTGTGTCCTCCCACTGGATCCACCAGCATCTTAAAATAAAAAAAAAAATGTCCCCTGTGGCTTTTATTGCTTTTCTGGCATAGGTTTATGTGAACATTCCCTAAAGGGCTACATTTTTCTCTCCTTTCACTAAATGCAAGCCTTGTAAGAGCGTGCAAAATGTGGCAAGACAAATTTATTTCATGGCGTCTATTTTCTAATAAGATAGTCTCTTGTTGAATTTTTTTTTTTTTTTAGAACAAGTAATGACTGCTCTGGACCTCCATACAATGGGCTGTGGGGTCTCACTCTTTTTCCTTTTTTATTTCTTTTTTTCTTTTTTTTTCCAAGGCAAGCTTGCTGGTAGATTTCCTGGACCATGCAGCTCAGCCAACTGCTTGGGAATTTTTAGAATTCCTTCTCTCTTTCTCTCTCTCTCTCTCTTTTTAAAGGAGAACACTTAATGCCACACATTCTGCTTTATTTTAAGAAAGTTTGTACCAGCCGAATCTGTCTGAAGTCACGCTCCACTTACTGTATAGCATTTGTTAGTTGTTTTTTTTTTTTTTTTTTTGTCACATGAGATATCTTGAGTCTGAAGATCCAGAATGTGTAGAACAAAGCCATTCCTGCCTCAAGAGTAGCTCCCTGACCGGACAGACATCTGCAGTCTACTTTAGTTAGTCCTAATTTGGGAACCTGTTTGGATTAGAACCCCTACTGCCAGTGTCCTTGATCTTGCTTGGATGTTTTAAACATAAAGCAATGCTCGGGCTGCCTTAATCAGTGATTTATGACCCAGCTTGGGAAAATCCCTAGGGTAGGGAAAGGATGTCACAAGATACTCCAAATGAATTCACTGTAACTTATTTAATTTCTTTAAAGGTAGTGTCAAAAAGTCTACTAGCATTTATTAAATACCTACTATGTGCAAAGCACTGTGCTAAACAGTGGGGGTACAAAGAAAAGCAAAAAAAAAGTTGACTGTCTACTCTTAAGGAACACAAATCTATTAAGGGAGCCAAAACTCAAATGAGAGATCTCTGTCACTCTATCTGCTACTGTTGTTCAGTCTTTTCAGTCTTGTTCAACTCTTTGTGAAGCTTTTTGGGTTTCTGAAATGATTTGTCATTTCCTTCTCTAGTTCATTTTATAGATGAAGAAACTGAGATAAACAGGGCTAAGTGACTTGTTCAAGGTCACCCAACCATCAAGTGTCTGAGGCTGGATTTGAATTCAGGTCTTTCTTACTTCAGACCCAATACTCTATCCACTGCCACCTAGCTGCCCCATCTATCCATATCTATCTATCTGTATCTTATCTATTAGTTATATATTTATCTATATTTTCTTATCTATCTAAATAATCTCCATAATACAGATATGCATTATCTATATGTATGGAGATTATATGTATATATATGTGCATATAGGTATACATTTCAATTCTATCACATATATGACAAAATGGAAATAATCTCACAAAGAAGACACTAACACTAAAGGGGTCCTGGAAAAACTTCTCAAAGGTGAGGTTTTAAGAGATGTTTTTTCCCTTTTGAAAAAAAAAAAGTGGGAGGGGACAGATATGTGTCAATACTTTAATTTTAAAATAGGAGGAAATCAATCCAGGAAAAAAAAATAGAAATAATTTATTTTAAATTGAGAGGCAGTGGCAAGTGAACTGGTGTTTGCTAAGTGGTCACCCAACCTTTGCTAGAAGATTTCTAGGGAGGGAGGGCAACCCTCTGCCTCTCAAAGATGCCCTTTCCATTTGGGGGGATAACTCTAAGTACTAGAACTCTGTTCTCTAGAGAGTGATAGAATTGGAATCAGGGAGACATGAATTCATTTTCTGTATTAGGTCTTTATTAGCTAGGAAAATCATAACCTTTCTGGGCCTCAGTTTCTCCCTGTAAAATATGAAAGATCGGGCTTGATTAAGAAGATTCTGGGCTTAAAATCTATGGTCCTATGATCTTATGAGCCACCTCTTCCACCCAAGGGATAGAATAGGAAAGTTAGAACTTGTCAGAACAAGATATAACTTCAGCCCAAGTTCCAACAAGCAGTTTCTATTTCCTTCAGGGGTGAATTAAAAGGAGTCTCATCTATCCACACAAAAGTCCCCCAAACACTTGAAGATGGCTCTAATGTCCTCAGTATGTTCTCTAGACTAGGAGAAGGAACCTCTGTTCATTCCAATCCAACCAATCCCTACAAGACATGACCTTGAGATCCTTCCCTATCTGGATTACTCTCTGCTGGTTGCTCTTGGGCTCACTTGTCACTAAACGCTGAACACAATTCTCCAGATGTGACCTGACCAGGACAGAAAGCTGGGAGGTTGTTATCTTGCTAGGTAATTTAACATTACTTGAATTTTTGTCCCTCTTCTTTTGTGATTGCCATGTTGCACTATTTCAAACCACTAAAACTCCTTTTTCAGACAATTTGTGACCTAGTCATGTTTCTCTCCTCTACAACTTAAAGGGTTAGTTTTTTGGACCCAAGCAGAAGGCTTTACATTTATTTATCCCAAAGCTCTGACCTGTCACCAGCTTATTTGATCCCTACCTTCTGATTCAAGTTGTCAGTTCTCCTCGTTTTGTAACACTGTATTGGGATGATTAAGAACCAAAAGGGTAGCCATTTTTTGGAATTGAATCCTAGAATATTTGAATAACTTGCCCTAATTTGTAGGTGAGCTTTCCCATTCAAGAATTGCTTCCCCTTTTTAATACTCTTATAAACAACTAGGTGTTGAGCCTAGAGTCAGGAAGATCTGAATTCAAAATCTGACCTCAGACACTTTACCAGCTATATGACCCTGGGCAACTCATTTAACCTCTGTTTGCCTTAGTTTTTATAAAGTGGGGGTAATAACACCACCTAGGCTCTCAGGATTATTTTGAGGACCAAATGAGGTAATATTTGTAAAGCTCTTAGCTCAGTTCTAAGGTGTGCTAAATAAATGCTTGTTTCCTTGCTACTTTCCTTCCTTGTAGAATCAAGGGTTTTATCCTTTAAGAGAGCTTTAATCTGACCAATACAAATACAATCAAAATTGCCTACAAAGGAGTTTGGGAGCTTTCTCTCTCCCCTCACTACCTAAAGAAATGTGTGTGTAAATCTCTAAAGCTCTTACTTACTTGGCAATATTCCTGACATATTTCTGTTGGGCCTCATCTTATATAATTTTGCTAGAGCCATGCAGGTCTAGGCTATATGCCAAAGGACCATCCCAGAAACAAGGCTATGACTAACTTAAAAGCTGAAAAATCTCAAAGCAAATCTCTAAAATATGAGAAGGGAATCACTTGACTACAGCAGAATTATTGCCTTATCTCCTCAGCTACTAAGATGCCAGAAGCAGAGATGGAGAAATGAGGTTCAGAGATAGTGGAGTATAAAGTAACAGAAATGGGCAATTAGACCCAGGCTGACTCTATTCATAGCTAGTGTCATACATCAGCTTGCAACTCTACACATTCTGGAGATACGCCCTCAGGCAAGGGAACTGGCACATACTTGGAGACAATGGCAACCATATTTCCATCTTACTTGGATTGACTGGTTATGGAAACTGTAAATTCTTTCAGGTTTCCCTTTCCATATGTTCCTTCACCATATCTTTAAAACCATATTATTGAATTCTACTCAAACTCACTGGCTTATTTGCAGATGCATTTTTGAAACCAGGATCATTTGCCCTTCTTTAGTCCTAAGTATTATTTTTATTCTCTATTATCTTTCAAAGATCATCGCCAATGGGTCAATGATCATATCTACCTGTTCTTGCAGTATTGGTAGTACTGAACATATGCTTTCATTAGTTCAGGATATAATTTCAGAAGAGCCTGGTGACTTGAACCCATCAAAGGCAGTGAGATGCTCTAAATCTCCCTGCTTATCTCCAAATATCAACATTCAGTTTGTCATTTTGACTCTTCTTCCCAGTCCTGTGATCATTTTTCCCTGATTGAAGTCAAAGATGAGGTGAACGCTACCTCGACTTTTCCTCTCTGTCTATTATCACTGTCTCATTCATCCCAAGTAATCATCCTTTTCTTGCTTTAAGATGCTTCTTTTCCTGAATATTGCTAAACTCCCACAAAACCTATTTAAAACAAACCACCATCTTCTTGTGTGGCCCAATCTGACATAACACTCTAAACATTGTTTTTACAAGATGGCAACACATTTTTGTATTTATTCTCCATTTCTATCCGTGGCTTCTATCGTCCATACATGTCTTTTACAGTCTACATCGGGGGATAATTTTCCTGTACATCCCCATCTATTTCTTTGTACAAAATCTTTTCCTTCTCATCAGAATTGTTTCCCTTGTGTCTTCAGAATTTCCTTCTTGAGAGATTATCAGTCGTCCTGGGCTGGATTCCTATGTAAAATTTTAATCCATGAATCCAACCTATCTTTCCTCTGAACTCTGAACTCTTCAAAGTCTACTCTCCCAAAATCTATAGTGTGCCTCAGGTTGTAGTTGACTTTCTTCTTTCTTTATGTTATAAATTCCAAGGTGGATTGGAAATTTCTTCCCATCCTACTGCCCTAATAAGTAGTTCCTTTCTGTTTGATGAGAATCAGATCCAGAATATTAGTTTCCTTTGGTTCTCTCCATTTTGAAACATGAAATATCATGAAGGCAAGTCAAGAAATTATTAGCAACTTTGATACAGGGAGGGCAGGAGAAAGAGAGAGACAGAAGAGGGAAGAGAGAAATACAGAGAGATGAAAGAGAGACAGAGACAGAGAAAGAGCAAGAGAAGAAATATAGAGGCAGAGAAAGAGACAGAGACAGAGAAGCAGAGAGAAAGGGAGAGAGAGTGAGAAAGAGAGAGAGAAAGAAGCAGAAAGGAGAGAGACAGAGAAAGAGGGAAAGAGAGACATAGAAAGACAGAAGGGGGAGAGGGGAGGGGAGAGAAATGGAGAGACATACCCTGAGAAGAGAGGAGACAAAGAGAAATGGAGAGCATTCTAGAATATATATATATATATATATATATATATAGAGAGAGAGAGAGAGAGAGAGAGAGAGAGAGAGAGAGAGAGAGAGAGAGATGATTTAGGTTCCCAACTCTACTCCATTGTGTCTCTGTATCAGACTTGGGATGTCTCTCAAACTACCATGAGTTTCCCCTTCCTGTCCAGGTGCTCTGTAGTATAGCTCAATGACAATATCAGCTTTTGCCACTATTGATCGTCGCCCAAATTCTCCTTGCCATGCTTCTTTCTTTTGGTTCCTGGATTTACTAACAAGGGTAGTTCAGTGCTACTCTGCTCCTCCTCTTGCTCCCCACCCAGAGCCATATTCCAGTCATTAATTATTTCACCAAGTCTCCTGAGGTCACCTTTGTTTTCATGGCTTAGGCTCTCCAGTTTACCTTCTCTCTTGCCTAGACTTGAGACAGTTGTCTGTAGATCTCAGAGGCCATGGCTCTATTGCTGGCTCCTTTCTTGGATTTTGTGTGCTGTGAGTTTCTGGGTATCTCTGTAGCTATTTCTCTTCCTGCATTAGATTGGCAAATATACATAAACAATTTTCTTCCATCCTTTCTCCATTTTGTAGTAGACATATTCTGGTTTTCTTGCTGATGCTCTGGTAAAGCACCATTTGCTCCTTTGGCCTTCTGGACCAACATAGATGGCAGATGGAGAGCAGTGATGTGAGGTTAGAACTGTAAGCAAACTGTGAAAGGGATGTATGTGCACACGGTTATAATGGCGGCCATGGTCATGCTTGTTCCTTCCCCCTCCGTCCCATTGTCAGTGTGTTTTTGGTGACAGCCAGATAGTGCCACATGAGTTGTCAAAGTTTAGATACCTTTTGTCCTTTTTTTTTTTTTAAAGGCAAAACAGTTTGTTTCTTTGCTGGACATTGAGGGGACCAACATAGACATAAGCAGACCATGTAGACGAGAGATCCTGGGACAGCAGAAAATGATTTTGTGTTTGTGAATTTCCATGCTGCTACAAACATGAGAATCACTGAAAGCCTCCACAGCATTCTCAAATCTCAAGTTAGATAATTAGTTGTGAGTAAACTGCATGTGTCTGGCTTCCTTTCATGAGGAGACAGGAAGTCTAAAATAAGGCACTGAACTTCCAGACTAGCTCTCAACCCCTATCTCGTGTTGCGTCTGGAAATGAGAGGAGATAAACTCTAGTCTAAAAGAGTTTTTGTCTTTGGGATGATATGGATCCATGGTCTGTACAATTGGTTCATGCAAATAATGCTTTTGCTTTTATTACCTTTTATTCCATCCTTAAAATATTAAGATGATAATATTTGTATAAAGGGTTTTGAATGATGATACACTGTGAAGAGAAGGAAAGAGTAGTCAGTAGGTAAGGATAAAACCAAGAGACTGAGGGATATAGTGTCTGAGAGAGTAAATGAAAGGAGTGAAGCCAGGAAGTGATTGACAACCAGCATATAGGTGGGCCCTAGGGATGCCTTTAGAAGGTTGGGCAGCTGGTTGTCTGCCTCCAAGCGTCATCTGGTTATACTTCTCATTTTAAAGTCCTTTTGATTATATCTACAACTGGCAATTAAATTCCCATCTATCCTTGTTGGGTACACTCCATCTCTGGCCAGGAGCCCATCATTGCTACATTTTAAATCATAATCCACTATCTAAATCCTGTTCTCAGGCACCCTATTTATCACCAGTTGTCCACTTCTCAAACCTGCCTTTCTCTTCAAAGTCTTTGACTTTGTTTGGCTGCAGTGATGAAAACACCACCTGTGTCTTGCAAATCTTCAGTGTTTTGACCAAGAATCTGTAATCTGTAGCATGTTTTCTAGGTTGCCTCTGGCAGTATCATCTGTGCCCATGCAAAATCCCCAGAAGTGGGTAGTGCTCATCTAGTTTGATAAAACTTAGGAGGTTCTGTCAGATCTTGGATACATTCCCAGAGAAGATAGAAAAGCTCTATTATTATTAAGCAGATGACAAAGAACTGCTTCAATACTCCCTCAGCAGGGAGCCACCAACCACCACTATTTGTCTCTCCTTTCTCTGATCATCCAGTAATTTACATTATCTCTCAACTGACCACATCTGTGGTTCTGCATCACTATGCTTTGGAAAATAAGCAGAAATGAGAAACTAAATTAAATAACTCCTTATTGAGACACGATTTCTGTTATTATGTCTGTTATATAAAGTTTGATTTTAAGAGCACTATCTCCAACCATCTCTGACATTCCTCTCCTTGGTATCACAAAGTCTTAACAAGGGTTCTTAATCTGGGATCTGTGAACTTTAAAGGAAATAATTTGATAAGAGTTTCAATAGATTTCTTTTTGTAATCTTATGTAGTTTGTTTTATGTAATGAAAATAACATTATTTTGAGAAAGGGTTCATAGGCTTTATCAGACTGCCCAATTGGTACATGGAAAAATTGATTCAGAATTTTTGCTTTAAGATAATATAATCACTTTCTTATTGTTCATCCTTTGTTTTTGAAGGGATCAATAACATCCCGGTTGATGCCTTGACTTGTTCCTGAATTGGATTTAAGTGAGACAGAGTTGCACAAAGTCATCAATTCTCTCTTTCTTCTAGAGTTATTGAAATGCAATGGCAAAAGTCAGCATGATCTAAAAATGGCCTGACCAAGTTCCAAGCACCCCACAATGTCTGTTGTAGCTGTGTTTATGGTCATTGGACAAATTGTTCTCATTTATCCATTTTGAGAGGGGAAGTTTTCATAAACTTGAGGTAGACATTTCCCTGAACTCAGCATTAGGTTTGAGGCCTGTTGGTTACCCTCAGCCCATTTCAGGCTCTGTTGAGATAACTTTACCAGGGTGTGTTCATGGAGAACATGGAGAAGCCCTCGTGTGAGGGCTTGCTGAGCGCTTTTCAGAGCTGCTCATCCACCTTTGGTATCCACTTTTCACCCAACTCTCAACGGTGGCTCCAAGAAGGCCCCTTTCTAGGGTGTTCGTGTCAGCTGCTGAGGCCATAGTGAGACTGGCAAGGGCAGAATTTGAGACATTAAATAAGTCTCCAGCACTAAGTTTTCTTTCATTTATTTATTTATTTATTATTTTCCAGATACATTCAAAACAATTATTTTTTAAATTTTTAAAAAGATTTTTGAGCTCTACGTTTTCTCCATTATCCCCACCCACAATTAAGAAACCACATGTGAAATTATGCAAAACATTTCCGTAAAAGTCAAGTTGTGAAAGAAAACATAGATCTCCTATCCTAATGAAAATAAAAACCCTCAAGAAAAATTAAGTTAAAAATAAACAGAGAGAGAGAGAGAGAGAGAGAGAGAGAGAGAGAGAGAGAGAGAGA
>JAJPUD010006518.1:33540-77016 GCA_023553655.1 Myrmecobius fasciatus
AGAGAGAGAGAGAGAGAGAGAGAGAGAGAGAGAGAGAGAGAGAGAGAGAGAGAAATAGAGAATGCTTCGATCTGTATTCAGAGCAATCAGTTCCTTCTCTAGGTATGGATAGGATTTTTCATCATAAGAGTTTCGGAGTAGCTGTGGATGATGGTACTACTGAGAATAACAAAGTCATTTATAGCTGGTCATTCCAGAATATTGATATTACTTTGTATACAGTACATTTCCCTTTGTTCATGGAGGACTTTCCAGATTTTTTTTTTCCCCTGAGAGCATCCTCCTCATCATTTCCCAGAGAACAATAATATTACTTCAGAGAAACTTGCTTCATTTTTTTTACAATTGCTATTTCCAGCACTAACTTTTAACTACCACATCACTATCTTATTCCCAAAGGGCACTCCTATCCCTGGCAGACAACCTAGCCAAATTGTCCCATCATTATGTAGTCTAGATCACATTCCAGCCCTTCATGAAGAGAACACCCAAGCTACTATCAACCAGGGAGCTGCCGATTACTGGAGAAAGATTAGGGCTTGGCAGAAGATTTAGGAAGTTGGAATCATCCTCTTTTTCTGTCCCTTGGGAGATTGGCCTGAATTGGGACTTTGCAACAAGTCCTTTGAAGAGAAGAGCCAGAAGGCCCAGGAGGTTCAGTGAAGAGAGAACAAGGTGTGGGGAAGACAGAGGAAAATTTGGATTTTCTATAATTCCCAGTACTTTGAAATCCCAGCCCATCCAAATCCTGCCTATGTGACTTGGGGAAATCATTCAAATTCATGGGGCCTCAGTGTCTCTTCTGAAATGAGATCTATGAGCTGAGACAGAGGGAAGTCAGCAGAGCAAGGAGAATAATTTGTACAACAGCATTAAGGACAATATTACAAAGAAAAACAACTTTGAAGAAACTCTAGAATTCTGATCAACACAAGAATCAAGCCATTTCGTCTCAAAGTCCAAAGATGGAAAACACCACCCACCTTCTGCCAGGATGAGGATGAACTTAAAAAGCAGAAATGATCAATGTGGGAATTTGTTTTTGCTGAATTATGTGTGCTTATAAACAGATTTTCCTTTTTCTTTCTTTCTTTTTTTTCCTTTCAATTTATGGGGAAATGGAAGGCAGCTTTTAAATGTTGGGGAGGATTGAATAAAAAAAACATTTTTTTAAAGGCATCTAGGTGGATAGTGGATACAGAAGATGAATGGATTTCAGTGGATAGAGCTCCAGGCCTGGAGTCAAGAAGACCTGAGTTCAAATCTTGCCTCAGGCACTTTCTAGCAGTGTGATTCTGGACAAGTCATTTAACCCTCAATTTTCCTCAGTTTCCTGAATTGTAAAGCAAGAGAAGGAAATGGCAAACCACTCTAGTATTTTTGCCAAGAAAACTCCAAATGGGGTCACTGAGAATCAGACAGGAATGAAATGAATGACTTACAACAAATTAAGAGATCAGACCTCTAAGACCCCATCTAGCTCTACATCCACGAGCCTAGGCTCCCCTAAATCCCCTTGGCCTCTGTTTCATTAACTAGGGGAGAGTAGCATTGTGGAAACAGCTGTGGATTTGTAATCAGAGGGTTGGATTCACCTCCTAGCTTTCCCACTTCCTATGTGACCTTGGACACATCATCTACCCTCTTTAAACATCAGTCCTTCCCTGATATAAGGCAGTGCTCCTATTTTCTTCCTTCCTGCTTATCTGGGTCATGAATAACAGCATTTCCTCTTAATTTTTTTTCTAGTTAAGACTGATGAATATCAGGGCAGCTTAGGTGTCACAGTGGGCAGAGCACTGGTCCTGGAGTAAGGAGGACCTAAGTTCAAATCCAGCCTCAGACATTGACACTAGTAAGACACACTATTGTGTGACCCTGGGCAAGTCACTTAACCCTGATTGCCTCAGCTTCCCCCCACTGATGAATAGATAATTAATAATAATAAATAGGTAATTTATTAAACATATACATGACAAGCAGTGTGCTATTTGCTTAGTGGTGAAGATACAAAAAAAAAAAAAGGGCAAAAACATTCCCTGCCCTCATTCAAATTGAGAAGACAACATACAAATAATCTATACACTCTATAGACAGACTAGAATAAAGGCAGTCTTGAGAATGCATTGGGATCTGAGGGGCCAGGAATCGGCTCTTACAGGATTTGAATCCAGTCTGGAAGGAAGCCAGGGAAATTAAAAGGTGAAATGAGTGGGTAAGGCATTCTAGAAGGGAAGGATCACAGGGCAAAGGTATAGCAATGGGAGATGGCATGGCACTGAAGGAATTGCAAGAGGGCCATGTTTGGATTACTCCATCAATTCGCAGCTTCACTTGGCAGGAGAAAGAAAGGCTTATTTCTTCTTCCATTTGTATATTTCTCCTTCAACTTATTCTTTTTTTCTCCTTTCCTTAATTAGAAATCAATCTTGTTGTCCCACAAACACAAAGCTGGCTTTTTAAAAATTGACACTCCACATTTCTGATTTGCAAATCTATTGTACTTTCTTTGAAGCAAATTCTAGGTTTTTTTTTTTGGGGGGGGGTTTGTTCACTTTTGGTCTCTAATTCAAGCTGAAAATTTTAAAGGCTTTCTCTTTCAGCTTGAATCACTGAGTTTTCCTGTTATATATTGTTATCTGTCTGTCTTCACATCTTCCATTCTCCGGTCATTTTATCTACCAAAGCTAGACTCCAGACTAGCCATCAACTTGAACACAGCTAAGAATGTATGATCTGTATCTTGCAGTAATCCTTATTATCTTCATTTTATCCAAGTTTGGTGCTGCATGCTAATGTACTGAGTGTCTTTCCTGCAGGCATTTTTAATAATCTTCATCATAGTAATCATAACGTTTATGTAACATCTTTCATCCTTGGAGCTAAAAATTTTGCTTTAGCTGAAACAATTTGCCATTTAGCTCAAAATACCTTTCACCATAGTATGTTATTTGATTGCATTTATATTATTACTCTTATTATCAATAGAATTTATGAAGTACTTTAAGGTTTGCAAGGTATTTTACATAAGTTATCTCCTTTGGTCTTCAAACAACCTTCTGAAGTAAATGTTAGAGCTATGTCCATTTCATAAACAAAGAAACAGAAACCCAAAGAGGCTAAGTAATGATAATAATAGCTAGCATTTCTTTTCACTTGTGTCCCTGGCTTTTCCCATAGTAGCTTGCACTTAGCAAGTGCTTAATAAATGCTTTGTTGACTCTCTTGCTTTAGAGGGACATGCAAAATGAAATACAGAATTTGTCATAGAGAATATTAAAAATAAATTATTCCCCTCAATTGCCTAGATATTGGAGCAAAATGTGGTTTTTTTGGTCTTAACTAAATAGCTTTATCTGGATTTTGTCACAATTTGGAGAATTACTCTTCTAGACCAAGATGCTCTTTGAATTTTGGCTGAAACTTCATCAGTTAGGGTAATTCTCCCTATAGATAAAGGTTGACATCTCCTCTGCTATTTATAATCTTAAAAAGTGGCCTGGCATCTTTGAGAAATTAAATGACTTAACCAGTATCTCAAGACCAATCCATAGTAGAGGCTGGATCTGACCCAATGCTTAGGAAAACTGTCTAATTTTCTCTCTTCTCTGTCCTGAACTCTCTGCAGTCGGGCTTCTGGCCTTTTTATTGAACTTCTCCAAAGTTACTGATTATCTCGTAAGTGACAAATCTAATGGTCTTTTCTCCATCTCAGCTTCTTGACTTCTCTGTAATCCTTGGCGTGTGGATCTCTCCCTCCTCATTTGAGACAATGTTTTCTTCTAGTTCTCATGCGAGTCTGGTGGTTACTTCTCAGTCTCTTTTGTTGGATCTTCACCCAGGTTGCTCCTGTTAATAGTAGGTGTCTCCCAAGGCTCTGTCCTGAGCCTTCTTTTCTGCTTCTGTGCCATTTCACTTGATCTTCTCCTCAGCTCCCATGAATTCAGCTCATTATGCAGATAATTCTCAGATATGCTCATTCAGTTTTCAGTCTCTTCTGTGACCCCATTCTACAGATGAGGAAACTGAGGCAAACAGGGTTAAGTGACTTGTCCAAGGTCACACAGCTAGGAAGTGTCTGAGGCTGGATTTGAATCCATGAAAATGAGTCTTCCTGGTTCCAGGCCTGGTGCTCTGTGCACTATGGCGCCTCCTAGCTGCCTCTTCCTTCATCTACAACTGCCTATTGAACATCTAGAAGTAATTATTCTCATAAATATTGTAAACAACTCATCTCCAAAACTGAACTCATTATATATCTCCCCAAACCTTCCTCTTTTCCTTATTATCATTAAGCTTACAGCCATTCTCCCAGATACCTAGGTCCACAACCTGTATCACTCTTGGCTCTTCCCTCTCCCCATTCTCTTGCTAATTCTCTTTTTTTTTCTCCCTTGGAAGCATCCCTTGTGTGTACCCTTTTCTCTCTCCTGCCCCCCTTCTTCAGACCCCCGTATCGCTGGTTTCCTTGTCAGAAGTCTCTCTCTGCTCAAGCCCAGCCTCCACTCAGTCTCCTCTCCATCTTCCTTAAATTATGGTCCCATCATTTTGCACACTCTCCCATTTGACCAATGGTTTTCTATTACCTCCAAGAGCAAATATAAAATCTTCCATTTAGGTTTTAAAGTCCTTCTTAGCTCAGCCCCTTCCTCACTTTCCAGTCTCCTTACACTTTACTTCTCTCCTCTGCTTCCTCAGCCCCCAGTGTTTTCTGCAATGTAAAGGCACTAGATCCCTTGCTGTTCCTCATATAATTCAATCCACTTCAACACACCTTTTATGTGCCAGACACTGTACTAAATAATCCTGAGCATTTTCACTAGCTCCTCAGTCCCTGGTCCATATGCCCAGGACCCTGATTCCTGATTCCTGGCTTTCCTGGCTTCCTTCAAGTCTCATTTAAAGTTCTGTCTTCCACAAGATGTCTTTTCCAGTGCTTCTTAATTTTAATGACTTTTCTCTGAGATTATCTCCATTCTATCATGTTTAAATGTATTTTTTTACACTTTATTCTTCCCTATTCAACCATGAATTCCTGGAGATGAAGGACTGATTTCTTGTTTGTTTTGTTTTGTGTTTTCACCTTAGCATATTGCTTGGCCTATGGTAGATACTTAATAACTACTTATTGATTTGAACATGAGACCAGCTTTCTATGTACTCACTACACAACACAATGTGTCATCTATATAACTGTTCATCTTTAAATGTCTTTTTAGTCTTACCTTTCATTTAAAAAAATTCTATTTTCTCCTCTGATCTTTTTTTTTTCATACATTCTATAACATACGTAAAGTGAATCCCTAAGAAATATTTTCTCTGGCCTCTACCATTGCCAATGAACTTGAAGAAAACAGACTTTTAAATATATAGTAAATGCTTTCTATAAATCTTAAAAGTCCAGCCTATGAAAGAGAAACAATGGACAGTTAGTAGCAAGGAAAAATCATAGCCCATTCCAATAACATAGTAACTCACAACGGACTCATTTCTGTAAGGCTAGAATGAGTTCTAAGGGAAATGTCTGAGGATATTCCTGGAAATCCATAATTTCTGACTCTTAATTATGGCTCAATAGTAAATCTTTTCTTTAGTGGGTCAGATGGCTTAGTCTCTAGCAAGGCAGTGAGTTTAGAAACCAGAAAGAGGGAATTTACATAATAGAAGGAGAAATGGGTGTTTCCAAAAATAATAGTCATGTGAGGATTGGAAAAAAAAAAAAAGAAGAAACCCTTACCTTTTCCTATTGGTTTTCATAAAAAGGTCTTTTTGCATAGTTTTGTAAAGACTTTACTGCTTTTGAATGATAAATTCCTCCTCAACAAGGATCGTGACATTTAGGGGGATTATTCTACTCATAATCCTTAGGATTGTACCTTGCAAATGTGAGCCCTGATTCATTATTTAATGACAGTAGTTGTTCTTTTAACATTTTAAGGAAACAAAGGATGATATATATCCTTTCTGTCACCAGAGCTGTCAAATCATAGCCACAGATTATTCATTTAGACTCTCAGAAACACAAATACTTTCCTAAAATCACTTAGGAGTCGGAGATGAGCAGAGAAGAGTACATGCATTTCTCATCACTTCCTCCTCCTTCATACACATCACTGATTCATAAAAACCAGGAAATATTGCTTTCATGCAATTACACTAGGTAATTATTTAACCTACACTGGCTATTGAGACAATGACTATGACCAATAACTGGATAGTTCACTTATTTGGGGGAAGTAGGAAATGATTCTTTGGTTCCTAACTTAACTGAAAGTTGGCTAATGTCTGATCATTTCACTGATTTATTCATATAAACATTTCCACTCTAAGAATTGCTTTTTGACTTTAGATCTGCCATGGGAAATAACTAGTAACCATATGTTCCTTTTTAAGATTTTAAATTATGTATTTTGTTTTTATATCGCCTTCATTTCTTAATTATACCTTTTCTCCATCCGTACCCAAGAAGCTATCCCCTTGTTACAAAGAAAAGGAAAAAGACAAAGCAAAATAGCAGCTCACCAAATTAACCACTATATTAATCAAGTCTGATGAGATATACAATGTTTTATATCAACAATCCTTCACTTTGGCATAGAGGAAGAGAGAGAATCACATCTACTCATCTTTTTTTTTGGGGGGGGTGGAGATACATTTGATTATGGAACCATTGATTCAGAGCTAGAAGGGACCTCATCTAATCCAACCTACTCCATTTTACAGATGAGGAAACTGAGGTGAAGGAGGTTAAATGCCCAAGGTTATGCTGGTAATGGCAGGGATTTGAACTGAGATCCCCACAATTCAGATTGAATATTCTTTCCTCTGTACCAAACTGTATAATTACACACCTTTTGATTTCTTTTGTTGTTGTTCTTCCAATTTATGTCATCAGAATCATGCATATTGTCTTTTTGGTTCTGTGCACTTTATTTTGCTTCATATAAAATTTCCCACGTATCTCTGAATTCTTGATATTTATCATTTTTTTTATGGTAAACATTCCATTCTATTCCCATATCACAATCTGTTTAACCACTCCCTAATTAACTTTGATATACATGGGAATTTTATTTCTGTTTTCCACTTCTCTAAGGTACATAATAGTGAGGTCTTTGGGCCAAAGGATATGAACATTTTAGTCATTTTTTCAAAGCATAATTCTAAAATGCTTTCTAGAAAGCCTTACTCAATCCATAGTTCTACTAACAGGTTTTGGTTTGCTTTTCTTCCTCAGCTTCTTCCACACTAATTATTCCCATCTTTGGTCTCCTTTGCCTATTTTCTGGGTCTGAGGTGGAACTTCAGAGTTGTTTTGATGTACCTTTCTTTATTATTAATGACTTGGACCATTCGTTCATATGGCAGCCCCATTGTACATTTGGTCATATAATGATGACATCCACCATTGACATCCTCAAGACTAGCATCAGGAAAATACATCCTTCCTATGAAACTCTTTTTATTCAAACTCCAGAGAGCTGGCAGGATGGATGAAAAGTGGGTTGGAAAGACCTTTGTTTGGGTGAATGCATTTTATCTATGACTTGCCTTTTAAACTATAGGTTACCAATCTCTGTAGAAGTTTTGAGGTAGGACCCAGCCAAGAATTGTACAGTATGAAAAGTCACGTATGGCTGAGTATTCATATTTATTAGATCACAGACCTAAAAAAAAGAGATGAAGGTAACAGGTATCTACAATCATAGATTCTAAATGTTGTAAGGGGCCTCAGAAGTTATACAGAATTATCCTCTAGCCAGTACAGTAATCCCACGTACAGCACCCCAAACAGAGTCACAGAACTTGAGAGTCCTAAGGGCTCCCAATGGGCATCTAGTCCAGCCCCTACTAGAAAGGAATCCTCACTGTAACATAACTGACTGGTGGTCATCCAGCTGTTGCTTACAGATCTCCTAAAAGGGGGAACCCACTGCCTCTCAAGACAACCCATTCCACTTGTGGAGAGGGAGCAAATACTCTCTGTGTGAATATCTTCTGTGATAAAGAACATGTTATCTTATGAAACCGTTATTCCATTTTGGAAAATGACACAGATCAAGTCTTTTCCATTAGAGTCTTTCAAGTACTTAGAACATACTTAGATCACCCCTTACTCACTGTTTCTCCAGGCAAAGCACTTTCATTCCTTCCCTTTAGGGCCATAACAGCAAGGGTGAAGCAAAAAGAGGAAAGTGTATGGGCTACCCATGGCTGCCAGAAGAGGAGATCAGGTGGGGAAAGGGAAGTTCCATTAAGACAAGCCTTCACCTCATCACTTTTGGAACTTGTTCTCCCTTAATTATATCTGGCTTCAAGAATATGAGACTATATTTAGAAATTATTTTCTCTTAATGGTCCAGATCAGTATCCTATTTATTCCTGGATCAAGATTCCCCCCCCCAAAAAAAAGTTCATTCCCTCATACTCCATAACTTAGCAGTGGTCATTAGTAAAATACCTTATAAGACAAGGGATCGGAGACTTTTGTTTCAGCCCCCAACTCAAACCCAAACTATTCCCCATTTTCTGCTCAGACAGTGACTGAGTCACTTGCTGCCTTTCAAGTCCTCCAGATAGATGGGGGTTGTGGGGTTATAGCAAAGATGGGATCCGATCAACACTGAAAGTCTATTCCCTTGGGAAGCTTTGGAAGCAAATAATTGACGCTGAGAGCAGATGGAGTTGGTTGCATGCTCTCCCAGAGCCAAGCTGTCCCATTTATTCAAGGCCTGACTGTGTCATATCCCCCTCTCCATAATCTCCCATGGCTCTCAAAAGCTTTCACAATCTGGTCCCAACCCCCCCATTTCTAACCTTAGTTTACATTCCTCTCCTTCCTCTATGGTTTAGTCAATCTGACCTACTTAGACTCACACTCCACTTCCTGTGTCTGTGACTTTGCACTGGCTGTTCCCCATGCCGAAAACATAATCCTCCTCCTAATTACGCTAAATTGTGGAGGACACATATTTGGCTGTGTGTCTGCACCAGGTTCTGACACAATAGAAGCACAATAGTCGAATTCTTCTGGCCCATCTGTAAGTCATTTGTCATGGGATCAAAAGAAGTTCTGGAAGCCCAGAGGGCAGTAGGCTTGGACCACTCCCACTGCTCATGGCCTGAGCACTTCTGAAGAGCCAGAGTCCAATTATGACAGGTAAGAGATGGTGAGAGAGCTTTTTCTCTCACTCATCCCCAAGCTGATTCACCCCTTCAGCTCAACCATCTGGTCCATGCTTTCAAACTCAAAACTCCCAAACCACCAGATATTAGGTTTTTTATTTTTCAAAGACTTAAGAACATCTGTGAACTTTATAGGCTTCCCACTTGTCTGGTAAAATTGACTACCTCTGCAGCTTTGGGTGTCTTTGATGATATCTGAAAACATGGAGTTTTGGTTGGTTGAGATCTCTACTATCCAAAGACCAAGTCTTCTTGGGTCTAAAGGGAGAGAGAGTCATTGAGAAGTACTCTGCCTTAGTGTAACTCATGGTCCCCTTTTCTCATATGCTATCTAATCCCATCATTTCATGGGATTTGCATTTCTTAGATCAAACATATCATGTCCAATTATGCCCTCTTCTATATTACAGTCCTAAGCTTCCTACCTTGGATTACCAGGCTTTTTTTTTTAATTTTTTTTTATAAGCATTGTATAAGTACAAAAGTTTCTTTATATAAACACAAAAAGAGAGACCAGCTTTTGTGATTTCATAGATGTGGAGAACTTCGGAATGAGAAAATTTCTTCTACCAATGTAGTGCCTATAGTCTGGTTAATTTTAGGATTACATGGGGAGTATGTTTGCGTGCTGTCTCCCTCATTCGATTGCAAGTTCCTTGAGGTCAGGGACTGTATTTTGCCTCTTTTTGTATACCTAGTACTTAGTACAGTGCCTGATACGTAGTTAGTTTCTAATCAATATTTGTTAATTGATGGATTGACAAATACATTTTGACCAAGACCAACTCTCTTATCTATTGTTTCTCTACCTCTAATAGACTGCATAATTGTTTAATTAACCTCATTCTGGGAGCATAATATCCAGGCAGTTATATCTCCTTTAACCAGACCAGAGACTGGAACTCTTCAGGAGCTTCTGGAAAAGAACAGGCAGACGGGCTTCCTACCTTTCCTGGTAGTGTTTGTTATAAAGAGTGGAGAATTAGGCCTCTAGCACAGCTACAGAACCATGAAGATCATCATCTAGAACCATCTGCTGATGTTATGGCCCTTCTGGAGCAATTAGAAGGAGGCTGAGATGGGCACTAAACTGGCCCTCTGTGGCTCTGTGGCAAAGAAAATCTTTCAAACATTTTGTATGAATGCTGAGTTACACATCTTTCTGTTTGCACAGTAGCCCCACAAGTTTCAGTTAGCTTATTCATTAAAAATTTCAATACCTGACTACACAAAGACATTGCCCTTCCTACACAAAACTGGACCTAGCTCACATTTCTACTCCTAAAAGAAAAAATTGGGCCCGTGGCCTCTTCTCTCCTCACCTGATCAAGAGTTGTGGTGGTGGTAGGGTGCCCTAAAACCTCTCAACTGTGGGATTTAACTCTTGATTTATCACTTTTTATGGCAGCATGTCATTCATAGTCCAATGGGTGGAAGGAATGTACCAAATCTCAAGGATTAGAACTCCCTCTTGGCCCGATGTGGCATGCTGTTAATATGTCACAGTTTCTTTACTTCCTTCAAATCCTCCCTTTTATACAAACTATGATTTTTATCTCTGCTTTATTTGTTAATTTCCCCTGTGCAATTCAACTCAACTCCATTCAAACCATTTGAGCCAATCTTTATTTAACATTTTCTATGTGCTAGGCATTGTACTGGGCCCTGAGGATGCAAAAAAACCAAACCAAAAAGTAGAAGCTAGATTTGAACTCAGTTCTTCTCGACCCTGGCAGAGTACTCATTACTATCCCATACCCTATGAACTCCCCCAAAGTAATAGACAAATGAAAAACTGATCAGCTGAGCCCGTAGGTGACAGAGGTTGGATGTGGCCGTTCTCGAAATCTGCTCTGGTAAGACCTTGGAAACTTCATTTAGTGAGCTTCATGATTTGTTATCTACATAATCTACTAGCTTTCCTATGGGTGGGCTCACTTATAATTCAAACTCCATCTATCAAATCCTAATAATGAAAAAGAAAGGGGATTTTATATTGTTCCCAAATTCCTAGAGTTATGGAAATTGTGGCCCCTGGTTGTCTATAGAACTCAAGGAGGAGATATGGAAATTGCTGTGCAATGAGAGTACCATTCTCATTATAGTGTTACCCAACCAAGTCCCCTTCTTGAGTCCTGGGGAGGCCTTGGAGGCGAGAATCCAAGCCCAGCCAGCCAGTAAGATTTTGTAAAATGCCTGCTAAGTGCCAGGTATTGTACTAATTGTACTAAGGATAGAAAAGCAAAAAGGAAACAAGTCTGGCTCCCAAGGAAATGGAGGTCAAAGCAAGACAAGGTCAATGCAGCAAAGAGAAGAAGGACTTTGGCTGGCAGGTAGACAAATTGCATGAGTCAAGGGATCTTTTTGCCAAAATCAGCTGCTCTCCTTGGGAGTCCATCCACTCCGACTTCCTCAAATTTGGACTATTGCTATGAACTTCTTTCTTTCTACCATGGTAGGAAGCAGTCTTGGTACTCAGCGGCTAATGGTATGGTAGGGATCTGGACTCAGGAAGGCCTGAATTCCAATTCTGCCCCAGACGTGGCTGTGTGACCCTGCACAACTTGTCTAATCAATGCAGTTTCTTTATCTGTAAAATGAGGATCATACTGTCTACCTCCTGGCATTACTGTGAGGATCAAAAGAAATAAGAGCTATAAACCCTAAAATACTACTATAATAATAAATAAATGTTAGCTATTACAATAAACAATTTATGTTTATAGATAGAACTTTATAAAGGTATCATAATGATTAAAGTGGTATAAAAATGTTAGCTATTATTATAATAAAACATTTATATTTTAGAATAGTACTTTGAAGGGATATCATAATGATTAAAATTATATATTTAATAATAAATAAATATTAGTATATTATTTTACCCCATCTTTCCCCAAAGGGGTTTTTTCCCTCTTCAGATCTGTTCATTGGTATTTATGTGGAAGTCCTAGCTTTCTCTCCTCCTGTGCCTTCCTCCTCTCACACTCCCCCCCACCAACCAGGATGATCAACACCTTCAAATAATCCTTATGTGATTTAATTTCCCAGCTCTTCACCATCCTTACCAAGCTCCTCTGGATGCTTTCCAATTAGTCCCTTTTAAAACTTACTGCCCAGAACTGAGCACAAAATGAGCACAAATAGATCCAGTGTTTGGAAGCAGTGCAAGTAGGAGGGGGAATAAAAACATTTCAACAGAAAGAGACAGAGGCTGCTCCGCTTTCTCTAGATCCCTGAGCATGTGCACTTGGATGGGGGGGAAAATCACTTCTTTATTTTCATTAACCTTTGCTTTCCTTTGTAATTCTGTATATTTTATTCTATGCATGTAGAAACATTATTTTGAGTCACCAGATTGCAAAGAGGTCTTTGATTCAGAAGGTTAAAGATCTCTATATGAGAGAGTTTGGCCTGAGTTGTAGGAATGGCTAAGGAAAATTCAAATGCTAGCTGCTAAAATCTCCCCTCTCCCACTACTGCATGCCTGTTTTTCTTGAATCTTCTAAATTCTGGAGCTCCATTATTTTTTCTCTACCTGAGTTATTACCACGGACAGCTTCTGTTCCTGGGATGGCTTCCCCTTGGGTTCAGAAAGCAGCCTAGTACATTTGAAGCTGAGCAGGTCCAATTGACTTCTGTCATCAATAAATGTGCCCTGCATTGGACTGGGGGATGCATTTAGTGGAGAACATCTTGTTGTTAGAAAATTAAGCATCATTTTGAAAAGGAGTCCAAGGAAAAAATTGGGGAGCCACAGAGAAGGCATTGGATTGTAAAAATGCTGGGTATCAGGTGAGGGCCCTACTGGAGAAACACCTCAATGCATATTGACTTTGAGAGCCTTTGTGTGGGGGGGTGCAAGAGATTAGGATTTGGGGAAATATCCAAGGTAGGATTGAATGATCACTTGATACCACCTTTCAAGGCATCCTGTCCCTCATAGTCTAACAGGCCTCCCTATCTAATCCGGAGATTCAGATTTTTTTAATTGTTTTATTTTTTTCTGGTTATTCATATGTATCATTTTTGTTGTTGTTGTTGAGGCAATTGAGGTTAAGTGACTTGCCCAGGGTCACATAGCTAGGAAGCTATTAAGTGTCTGAGGCCGGATTTGAACTCAGTTCCTCCTGACTTTAGGGCTGGTGCTCTATCCACTGTGCCATCTAGCTGCCCTTGTGTTTTAATTTTTTTTTTTTTTTTTGCTTTTTGCTGAGGCAATTGGGGTTAAGTGACTTGCCCAGGGTCACACAGTGTGTTTTAATTTTTTAAATACACATTTCTTTATGAATCATGTTGGGAGATAAAAATGAGAACAAAAGGGAAAATTCATGAGAGAAACAGAAGAAAAACGCGAACATAACATGTGTTGATTTACATTCAGTCTTCATAGTTCTCTCTCTGTAATACAGAGACTCTTAACTTCTGTGTGTATGTGTGTGCATGTACCCTAGATTCCTTTGAGGAAAGAAGGAGATGGAAGAGAGCTAGCATTTTTTAAGCTGCTTAATGTATGATGGGCATTGTGCTAAGAACTTTACTAACATTACTTCATTTTATCTTCATAACAATCTTGTGAGGCAGAAGCTGTTTCCCCCATTTTACACCTTAGGAAACTGAGGCAGAGTGATTAAATGATTTGCCCAGAATCACACAGCTAGTAGATGTCAGATACACATTTGAACTCAGTTCTCCCAGACTCCAACCAGTGCCATCCTGGCTGCCTTTTGAAGTTTAATGAAGCCTAAGGATCCTTCCTCCTAATAAGATATCAAAATGCATAAAACAAAACAACATTGAAAAAGGAAACAATTATATTGCCGATAATCATCAAAATATTTGGAAAAGTTTGCAAATCTCTAGTTAAGAATCCTTGATCTAGGTAACAACAGAATACAGTATTTCAAGAGAGAGTGAGAAGCTGGGGGCCCCTTAATATCATGAGGTGTCTATTGGTGCTGGTGAACATCATCTGTCATGGGGGTAAGCTCTGGATATGGAGGAAAGCGTGTGAGAGATGGAGAGTCAGTGGGATATTTTAAGAGACTCCCCCCACCTCAATCACTCTGCTGGTTGAAGCTCACTTGTTTGATAATGCTTCCTACTTAAGAGAAGAGATAACTAGACTTGATGGGAAAAGAAAACCTGAAAAGGGAGGAGGAAAGGATGAAGGTGCACCAATGCAATCTAAAAACTGAGGTTGATCTGGCATCTCAGTCTCTAGGTAAGCTCTCCCAGTTCTCCCATCACTGGTAGATGAAATCACTAGAGCACAGCTAGCCACTGCTCCCTCAGGTTGCTAGAGGAGGTAACTTTGAGGGGCTAGAGGGATGGCTTCCAATATATTATCATTCTCAATCTCTCATCGAGAGCTCATACCTAATATCATTTCACCAATAAATGTCACTTAGCTCTTACAAAGGAATATTTAATGAAAAGATATATTAAGGACAGAAGTCCATTCAAAGGGAGTACACTCAATCCCTCTATACACTTAAGTCCCTAGGAAGAGTGGATTCAAACTTAAAATGATTTTAGTATCATAGCATTAATAATAATAAGATATGTATTTATTTTACTTTCACTTATTTCTATATTGTACCTCAAGACAAGCAACTTAAAGTGGTTATAGCATAGTAGTAATAATAGCATGTATATTTTTATATTTTGCACTTATACATATGATATATATATATATATTTATAAGGGTTTTAGTATAGTAGTAGTAATAATAACATGTACATATTTATATTTTGTACTTGTTTAAATATTACACTTCAAGGCAGGCAACTTAAAGTGGTTATAGTATAGCAGTGGTAATAATAGCATGTATATATTTATATTTTGTATTTATATGTTACACTTTGTTAGGCAACTTAAAGTGGTTATGGTATAGCAATAGTAATAATAGTCTGTATGTATTTATATTTTGCATGCATTTATAAATTGCACTTCAAGGCAGGCAACTTAAAGTGTTTATAGTATAATACAGTATGTATGTATTATATTTTACATACACATATGTTGTACTTCAAGGGAGGCAAAGCAATTTATATAAATTATTTTATTTAATACTGACCTTCTGTGGCAGATATTATTATGACTATTTTATGTATGAGGAAGCTGAGGCAGACAGCAGTTAAGTGACTTGTCAGGGTCACACAGGAGCTAGTGCATATCTGGGACAGAATTTGAACTCAGGTTCTCTGCCTCCAGGGTTGGTGTTCTCCCAAATATATCCCCTTCAAGTTCACTTCTTGGTATGGTCTAGCCAATGGACTAGTCTCTTCCTTGCTTCGGGCACATTGTCTTGACCATAGGATGGATTCACTACTTGCCTGAAAGAAGCTCTTCACTCCTCGGGGCTGGCTCCTCCATCAATAGACTTGGCTGCTGTGGCTATTAAAGACTCCAGTTGTTCACCATCTGACCCTCCCTTTTTGGTCTTTCAAAGCTCACAAGTTCAGAACCGGTTCTGTCCCATTTCTGATCCCAATTCACCTAAGATTAGAAATACCAAACCCAACAGAAACAGAAGAAATGGGTGCACTCGTGTCCAAGGGCACATGGTAGATGGGTGGGGGGTTAAGGCAGCCCAGGGAGTGTCGGAGGCAGCAGCCGCTTCTCTGATTGCTGTTCCTCCTCCCTTTCCCTTCTCCCACCTAGAAGTTCCTGCCTTATTGGCCACCAGGGAGAAGAGAGAGAATTTGCCCATTGGAGCCTTTTGTAGGTGCACTCGGTTCAGGTTCAGCGCCTCATTTAGTGACTTTGTCACCACAGAAATAAGCTTATGGGAAACAGGGGGTATCTCTATATGTTCTGAAGCAGACAGGGAATCATTGTGTGGGGAAACAGCTTCCCCAGCCTCCATGCAGGTATTGAACATGATCTAAGGGCAAGGCTTTCATTGGTCCATTCCCATGGACCCAGGGCTTGGGTCCATCTCCACTAATTTTGTAGGAGCCCGAAGGAGGCAGAAAGTAGAACCAATAAACATTTGAGTGAGTGAAGTGTAGCTTAGGTTGGCCGACGCTTGAAGCTTGTGGGTACATCTTTATTTATGGAACATGGAGAGTAGCGGTACTGGCCAGTACAGTATTGTAAAGCCCCAGTGATGCTCCATGCCCTGAAGGCTGTGCATCCATGCCCTTTCCCACAAGAACAGTGATATTTAGGAAGAAATCATGAAGATCCCCATGTCCACATAGTAGCGGTCTGAGCCACAGGACTAGGAAGGGGGTCAGAGGGGGATAGGGTACAAAGGGACCCAAAACTTAAGAGGGCTGGACTGTGCCTTGGTTGGGTTCAGGGAAGCAGGAATACATGAGAAGAGGAATGAGAAAACTGTGAACACAATGCTTTGCGGACGGTCCTCTGGTCCTCTCTGACCTTCAGCAAGAGAAAATAATCATATGGACTGAGGAACATCTTGGGCTTAGGCAGGCAGAGGGAGGGGCTGTTCCTACTTCTGCCTAAAGCTAGAAGAGACCTCAAATGTTTCTGCTGGGCTGCTGAACAGCTGGTAACTCCTATATGAATCTAATTAAGCATCTTCCTGGCTGTGAAGACTTTGAGTTCTATTTTTAAGATTCCGAATGTTTTCCCAAAATGAATCTTGGAAAAGACAAGTCTTCAGACAGCCTAGCCCCAATCCACCATTTTGTGGGTCTCGCTGCAGCAAAATTACACGGCTGAAATTGTTTCGCCTCCAAATCTGGCCCAGTCAATAATATTGATGGATGTGCCCAGGATATCGGCTGTGTCATGAATCGGAGCCGAAACGAGGGCTGCAGACGAGACACATTGTTCCTGAGCCTTGTCATATTTTAGCCCAGCTGAAAGAAAGTAAGAAAATGAAAACAGACTAGGTTTGCTTCAGTCTAATAAAGCAAAATACGATTTACCTTCAGTCTATCACGTTAGAGGGAGTTAATTTTGTCCCTGGAAGCAGCTTGAGCCTTGCTATGTCACTGGTGACTTATTCCTAATAAAGCAGTTACTTCTAACACCATGGCACCCCTCCCTTGATCCACACATCTTACCCCCATTTCCTGAAGCCTGCTTATTGTGTACTTCTTTTTGCCTAAAAACAGACCTAACTGTAGCCTACATTTTTGAAAATGGGACACCTAGAAAAGGAGAGAAAAATTTACCCAAGGTAGACCGGGGTGCCTAAAAACCCATGTCTGATGTGTCAGCGTCAAATCTATTCCTACAGGGGCCTAAATCATGAGACCATAAATTCAGAGCTGGATAGAAGCTGAGGGGACATCTAGCTCAATCATTTTACAGGTAAGAAAACAGGATGAGAGGGATTAAATGGCTTCCAAAGATCACACATGTAGTAATGGAAATTGAAATCCATGTTCTTGAGAGTGGGAAATTTTTTTGGTACCCTAGCACCCATAGTAGATGCTAAATAATTTTTTTTAAAATTGATTGCCCCAAGTCACACAGGGAGTACTGACCAAGGCAGGATCTGACCTAGATTTTCCAACCCCAAAGCTAAGATTTATCCACAGTGGTTTTCTCCTCCTGGTGAGGAGAGTGGGTGAGAGTGGGCAGACTGCTCAGGGAAAGGTCCCACCTTCAGATTGAAACTTTAAGCTCCCATCAGAGCTAGAGAAAAGGGAAAGGCCACAGAGAAAATCAGTTCTCTCTCCTGAGAAAGAGAGAGAAACAACAGCAGCAAGACCTGAAGATGGGGTTCTAATTAGAATTAGGAAGCTCCCAGCTCTGACTCTCCTAAAGGCTAGGGAGGGAGCAGCTGCAGCAGGAAAGCCCACTGTCCATCCCTAGAGCAGTGGGTGGCAGTGGGTGGTGGGGGCCTGGGCCAGGGGAGGAAGGGAGCTGTCACTACAGAAATAGGAGCAGAGGAAAATGCAGATTCAAGGCACAGAGCCAGATGCAGAGAAAGGGGGCAGAAGTAAAAGAGCATGACATTTTTTTTTCAAGACTTCTCCTCCCTTCCCCATACCCCCCAAGGACACCAGAGCCAGGATTTCCTGTAATTATCCAGTAACAGGGAAAGGATGGCTTTGGGAGCAGTGGCTTCCACTGTGAGAGGGGGAGGGAGAACAGCATTGGAGATGGGTCACTTCCTGGTCATCCTTAACACCCCCCCCAACTTCTATCTAGCTGTCCCACATGGTTGTTTTACTTCTCCTGGAATGTCAGCTCCTGGGGGTCAGGATCGGTTGTTTGCTTTTATTTGCAACCCAACATTTAACACTGCCTGGCACATAGTATGGTTTTTACAGAGTCATTCACTGATTGATTCATTACATTCATATTTGTTTATATCTATAAAAATGATCTCTGATTTCACTCAGCTTTCTGATCCCCCATTTTGCCAGAATGATTGCTTTAAAGCTAAAAGATGCCTCAGAGACTACCCAGCCGTAACTGCCTATTTTAGAGAAAAGGAACCTAAAGACCAGAGAAATGGTAGAATTCAAACTCAGCTTCCCTGACTCCAAATTCAGATATTTCCCACTTTGTCACACAGAATCCCTACTCAGTCTAGGAATCAAAATATCAAATAATCCATCATCATTTATCAAGTGCCAGACTATGGTCAGCACAGAAGATGTGGAGAAAATACAGAAAATCCCTACTCTCCTGAAACTAAAGGACGTCATTTATTTAATAAGTCTAGTCTAAAATATGGAAATATATTAAAAGAATTGCACATATTTAACCTATATTAGATTGCTTGTTGTCTTGGGGAGGAGGGATGAAAGGAAGGAGGAAGAAAAATCTGGAACACAAAGTCTCACTAAAATGAATATTGAATCACATAACCCCAATTGCCTCAGCAAAAAATAAATTAATTAAAATACATGTTGAAAACTATCGTTATATGTATTTGAAAAATAAAATATTATTAAAAATAAAAATAATAAAAAAATTAAGTCCAGTCTAGCCTCTGCTTTTTATAGATGAGCAAACAGTGACTGAGCTGTTGAACCAATCATCCAAGGCCAAAATGCCCACGTTTTAGAAGTTATAGAATCTGCATTTTGATAATGGACCAGTACTTTTGGAGGGCCAAATTATGGATCCAGGGCCTTGATCACTCTCAAGCCAGAAAGCTTAAAGTAGGATGCTTAAATGTTTAGTCACTCTTGAAGTTGAAACAGACACCATCAGACTGACCAGCAGAATCATTTCTTTTAAGCAGTGAAAAGGATGGAAGCTGTAGCAGAAAGAATACAAAACTGAAAAAGTTTGCAACAGGTAGGATTGACAAAAAGTCAAAGTATATAAGGAAAATAATATCAGTTATAAAAAAAAGAAAGTTGGGTGGAAGGATGGAGGGAAGACTAAGCAGTACCCAGGGAGAGAAGGAGGGGGAGGGAGAAAATCACTGAACCTTTCACCAACTCCCACCATGTCAGGTCCTAATAGAGCCTTTTCAATCATATGATAGAAACCAGACCATGTTTTCTTGGTGTGAATAGGGTTAATACTGGTTTTACAGCCTAAATAAATTGGATTTCTGAGCACATGGAATGTTGATACAATGTGCTAATGTTACATTTGTCAGCACAGGCCTTTTCTTAGCAGGGATATTTCTGAGAAAAAAAATGTTGAACTGATTTCATTTCTTTCACCTTTGATTCCCACCCTTCTAGTGGGATACCTTCCTCTTGGACTGATTTTTTTCCTAGTGTTATTAAATGGAAAACAAAAATAGATAATGGGCTGCTCTCAACTTGGATGCACTCTATAATTCAGTCCTTCAAAAACCCTGTGATCTTGCCCGGGTGAACAATCCTTGCTCTGAGGCAGATGGTGGTCATTATGGGCCCCAGTACACAGGCTTCATCAGTTATTGTGGCCAAGGAAAATTCATCACCCAATGGACAGGCTTTTGATGATGAGCTTCAAATCTCACTAGGGTAGGCTCACAAAAACAGAAACCTAGTTAGTCCGTCCTTGAAACCCATCCCATCTGGCAGTATCTGAAAAGTTTGTACTTTAATGGCAAAACTCTGGAGAACTAGGGGTCATTTCCATGTTATAGTGAGGGATTTAAATGGACATTAAGTTCTAATCAATGCTCTATCTTGGGGTTCTTCTTGGGCAGCATGAACCTTATTTCAAAACAATGCTTTAAAATATAGGATGTCCCAAAAGTTTCAGTGCAATTTTAAGGCTTTAATACTAATAGGGACTACCCAAGAGACTTTTGGGGCATTCTATAATGGAGGAAAATAAAGTTTCAGTTAGAGGCTAATGAGAATCAAAATGTAATTTTTTCTCCACATCCAGTTCCCTGAAATCTATTCATGGACTCTTGTGGATTCCAGGTTAAGAAATTTTGATTAACATCATTGAAATTTCCTCCCCATAGAAAATACATATATTTTTGAAAATAAATAACAGGAGATTCAGCACTTTTTAGAGAGGGTTAGTATCTCTCTAAAAAAGTACCACGTGAAAAAGTAAAAGTACCAGGTGCCTTTGGGGAAATCTCTCTGTCAAGGGCACTAACTTCTTCCCATCCCTTATCCCAAGCCAATTTTCATTCTGGTGGGGGAATTTGAGGTGCTTGACAAAAATCCACCAGAGAAGGTCTGTTTATTTGGATGAAATAATTAATAGATTTGACAATTGATCACCCAGCAAGCACCTCTTAAGCCCCTCTGGACCTATGTAGTGAAAATTGTGCCAAAGTGAAACTGTCTTCGGGGAGCTTGAATTCTATCAGGGAAAGGAAACAACATGTACATATTGGATAGGTAGATATTAAATAGATACATGATGATATGGTAGGGGTCTAGAGAGTGGGGGGTGGGAGGGATATGCCAAAAAAGCAGGAGGATCCCGAAAGGCCCCAGATAAAGGGGTGTATGTGGAAGTTCGTGCTGTATTTGAGAGGAAACTTTTCTTTCCAAAAGGCAAAGGGAACAGAATTAGCTCCAAGGGAACAGCAGGAGAAAAGGATGAACATGGGAGAGGGAGAGCTTCATTTTTTTTTAGAGCAGTGAAACCAATTTCTCTGGTCCTGATGATCTTTGCAATCTAGGAACTACTTGGGTGGCATTTGTGCATATTCTAGATACAACCTAGATAAGCAGGCAGGTGGTGCAGTGGTTTGAGAACCTGGTTTAGTATCAGGAAAACTTCAAATCTAACCTCGTTCATGTACTGGCTGTTTGAGTTTGGGCAATTTATTGAATCTCTGTTTGCCTTGGTTCCCTTGACCTTCATTCTTCATGCTCACCCCTCAAAATGCAGATAATAACAGCTTCTGTGTCCTAGGGTAGTTATGAGGATCAGATGTAATAATAATTGTAAAATGCCTGGCACATAGAAAGCACTATATAAATGTTAGCTATTATCACATTTGGAGATGTCTTGGAAAAGAACTTCTTTTCTTCCTCTAAAAACATCAGCATAATAGAAAGATATTTGACCAATAACATTTTTGCTAACTCTTAACATCATTTAAAAATTTTCCCCAGCAAATTTAAGCCATTAGAATACAGAACATCCACCAAAGGATTTTCCAGAGGTGATTAAACATAAATTTCTCTTATTTCCCTTCTCCATTCTTCGTAAGTCAGCATTGCCCATCCCTCCCTGCTTCATCCCTCAAAAGAAGAGCTATATTCACAAAGGATGTTTTCACTACCTATAACCTGGTACTTGCCCATCTGGGGTTTTACCCCATTTCTCTCATGCACTTTTTATTGACTCCCTTCTCCACTGGCTCCCTCACACAAACCTATACACATGCTCAGATCTCTTCAGCCTTCCAAATACCTTCACATCACTAGGTCCCATGGCTAGTCTGCATCAGGGATTACCTTCCATTCATCATTATGCTGTGCTATCTCTCAGGTATATTTAGATATTCTCCAGGGAAGTCCTACTCTAATGATTCAGTGTATCAAACACTTGTACAGAAGGGTACTAGCTCTAGCAGTCTCAACCAAACTGAAAAAAAAACTGTTAGAAAATAGATTATTATTCAATAATAGGTAAATTTTGAATGACTCATGACCAGTTTGGTCATAGAGTGAAGTTTTTTGTCACAATACTTTTCAAAGACCATCAGCTTGGTTGTACATAAGCAGAGGGAATTACACTCTGAAATATTGATAATAGAAGTGTCTTTGAATGAATTTAGTTGACATCTTAAAATGTTTATTCTCTCTTGAAATGGACAGAGGCAGGCTGGCACAATGGTTAACTTCCTAGGGTCTAAGGTGCCTTTTAGCTCTGAAATTATATGCTAAGGGCCTCTTGCTTTCTGAGTCTGGGTTTTAAAGTTCCAAATTCACGAGTTCCTGTTGAGAAGCAGCTAGAGAGCTGGTCTCAGAGTCAGGAAGATTTGGGATCAAGGCTCACTTTTACTACATGTTGGCCATGTGACTTTAACCTCTTGGTATCCTAGACACTTCTCTAAGTCCATAGAAGTCACCAGGCTACAGGTACTGAGACAAAATGCATTGGAAATTCCCCATCACAGACCCAGAACAAGAGATCACATGTAATTCTTTTTCAAATAAAATACAGAAATGCATTTTATCCTCTCCTTTTAAAAGTAGATACTTAGAGATGACAGAGCATCAATTATAGAAATTGAGAAACTGTGCAGATGCTCAATTTTTCCATTTTTTTCATGTGGGAAAACTGAGGCACGTTAAATGCCTTGCTGATGGTGGTATAGTTAGTAAGTACTGGAGCTAGCAATTATGTCCAGGTCTCCTTTCTCCACTCCCAGTGGAGAATTATTGTATAATATTGTATAATCACTATACACATTATTGTATAATATTGTATAATTATTATACACATTATTGTATAATATTGTATAATTATTATACACATTTAAACCTCTATTCTGGTCCAAGGATGACTAAGTTATAAAATACTGACGACCTCAAATTTACATTTTAAAGCAGAAATTTAGAATTTCTCTTCCTTCCCACTTTTTCCCTCTCATGGAGGGCCATAAATTTATCAACCTTTTTATTTTATTTTTGTTGAGGCAATTGGGGTTAAATGACTTGCCCAGGGTCACACAGCTAAGAAGTATTAAGTGCCTGACCCCAGATTTGAACTCATTTCTTCCTGACTTAGGGCTGGTGCTCTATCCACTGCATTACCTAGCTGCCCCTATCAATCCTTTTTAGAAAGAGGCATCTGTGATACAGGGATACAATGAAAATAACCAAAAGTCTCAGTTTCAGCTAATGGCTAACTAACAATATTCAAGACCCTAATAATAATAATAGGCTGCATTTATATAGCACTTTAAGGATTATAAGGCGCTTTGTCTGCATTACCTCATTAATCCTCACAATAGTCTTAGGAGATGGTTGCTATTATAATACTCATTTTAACTGAGTTTTAAGAGTGATTAAATCATTTGTCCAGGGACAGACAGGAAATAAGTGAACAAAGCAGTCTTTGACTCTAGGACTCATCTCACTTTTTTTTTTTTTTTTTTTGAGGCAATTGGGGTTAAGTGACTTGCCCAGGGTCACACAGCTAGGAAGTGTTAAGTGTCTGAGATAAGATTTGAACTCAGGTCCCCCTGATTTCAGGGCTGGTGCTCTATCCCCTATGTCACCTAACTGCCCCATCTCTTACGTTTTCATTTATACCAACTTATATATACCAACAGGTTTGTCTATTTTATATTTAGTATCTATAAACATTCACACCAATTCCAATGCCGTCAAGATTCAGGGCCCCCACTCCTGCTGTCTCCCCTAAGTCATAGGATCATAGATTTAGTGCAATAAGAGACTTAAAAGTCATTTAATTCCACTTAATAGACTCAGAAAGGTTGCTCCTTGGCTGTGGTCACAAGCAGGGATCAGAGGCGGGATTTGAATCCGGGCATTCTTGCCTCCAAGCCGAGGAGCCCTCGACTGGCATCAAATGCCAACTGTTCGCCTCTCTGCTTTGTATTTCTGTATTGATACACTTGCACGCAGGTGTGACTTCAGACAGTGTTGTTTTTATGACTCCTGAGATCACCATGGTAACCTGAGCAGAAGCAGTGCTCCCAGTCCCTTGTCACCGATCAGCTGGCGGTGGTTTCATAATGCTCACCCACCAGGAGAATGCCAGATCTTGTTTCTGTTTACCGTGGTCACCATCACACAACAGAGAATCCAGGACAAGCTCCCCAGGAACTGTTTGTGCTCTGATTGCCTCATCTCCCCTCTCCTCCCTGTTATTTCAATCAATCGCTCTTCAGAGCTGAAGTTCTTGTAACAGGGATCCCAATGGGTGCCTCTCAGAAGTGCACTTAGCTAAGGATTATTTAGACTGCGCTAAAGGTCTTCTTTTCCCATCTCTGTGACATTGATGCAGAAATCACTCAAATCATAGTGCACTAAATTGGAGTCTAATCCTGGGTCCTGGTTCTATAAAGCACCATAGGTTGATAGTAATAATAATAATAATAATAATAAAAAACTGCCCAGATTTATCCACTTTTCTAGCTATTTATGTAAGTCTTCATGAAAGTCACAATTTTTGCCCTGTTGGGCTTTAAATACTAAGTTAAAAGATCAGCTTTTGGTTAGAAATGGTTAAGGGAGATGACTCACTCGGTTGTTTAAAAAAAATCAATGGAACCTTTCAGACTCTTCTTTGGGGAGTTAAAGTGTCCATTCATTTGTGAAATTCATTTTCTGTAACTCCTGAGAGGTTTTGAATTTTCCAATTCCACGTTAGAAAAAAAAAAAAAAGGCTGTCACTCTCTTGATGGGATGTTGTTTTACTTGGTTGTGGTAAGAGAATGGCTTTTTCATGAGCAATATTCAGTTAGAATTCAGACTTCTATATTTACATATACACACATTGTTGTTCGTCCCTCATTTTTGAAAAAAAGGACCAATGAGTGATATATTGACTCATGAGTGAATGGGTTTTAAGTGAGACAGTTACACAAAGTCCTCATCCTCACTCTCTCTTTCAGAATTATGGGAATTCAGTGACAAGGAATAAGTCACTGGCAGGGACCCGGGATGCAGTATCTTCAGAGTCTGATAGCACCCCACACTGCCTGCTTTAGCCTCCTTCATGGCCATTGGAACAAATTGTTCTCATCTGCCTGTTCTTCCAGGGGAAGTCTTCACATGTTTGGGGCAGACATCCCCTTGATTCAGTGATGGGTCTGAAGCCTGTTGGTTACCCCCAACCTTGAGATGGTCTTTTCCAGGTGTGGCTATTGCTCATGTTACACTCTCTTGGAAACACAGGTGTGTGGTAAGGGCCGCCACTCCCACCCCTTTCAATGAATCAATCAGAGACTTGTCTTAGGAGAGGCAAAAAGGAATTTATTGCTTTCTCATGAGTGTGGACCAAAATGGCATCAGTAATGGAGTGCAATGGTGAGCAATTCTTAGCAAGTTTTTATAGAGCCTAAAGGGGAGTCCCCACCACCCCCTGGTCCTTCCCTACATCAGAACTTGAGCACCAAACAAAGGCATTTTTTTTTTTCCAGCAACAAAAGCAAGGCAGCTTCCAGAGAGGGAGCAAGGTCTGGTGAAGCAGGATCTAGTGGAGTCTTACCCTGGGGAGGGGAGTACAAGGATGTGAATATATTGAGAAGGTTCAACAGTGGAAAGAACAAAAGATTCTTTTCAAATCTCAGCCCCCCCCATCACAAAACCCAATAATCCCTGCCTGCCCCCAAGGAGCTTACTTTCTTACATTCTACTGGGGGAGACAGCCTTCACTTCAATCACCAACCCTCCAATTCAAGTCCCCTTTCTCCAATTCAATCTTCACAACTGTGAAAACCAAATGCCCATCCATTTCTCACAATGGTATACATATAAAGTACACACACACACACACACAAACACACACATCTCTATGTATCTATAGATATATTCACTTAAGTTGTTTCTAACATTTATTTATGTCTTATTTGACTTTATATCACAAAACCCTTAATGAATTTCAATATTCAAGAGATTCCAGGCTTAGGAGCACTTTGTGATTTTGTTCCCTCTTCCTCATCCCAAATGACCATGGCATCCATTAGCATGGTAGAAGACACAACAATCAGCTGTTAGGAAGAGATGGTCCCTTGAGGGAGGAAGAAGCTTTGAGGAACTGGACTCCAGGAAGCCAAGAAGGAAGCCGTGAAGACCTCCTGGGGACACACACGGCAAAGTTTCTCAGCAGAGATGCTGAACCCAAGGAGAGCAGCTTGAGGACTCTCCAGAGAGAGACAGGGCCTCGAGGTACTGGAGGAGCAGAAGTTATGGTCACCTTTGAAACACATGTCCCTCACTATTCCCTGAGTTTGAGCCCAGAGCTGGATTAAAGGGGTAGATGTTTTGTAATGACTGTTTTTACTATGTCATTTTAGTAAATGTTTCTACGTCTCTTGGTTGATTATTACAGGAGTCTGATATTGATACGTCAGTGCATTCAGAGGATTAGCCTGGGAGCTGTGCTATATTATATCATCTTTATTGCCCTCTTATTTCTTCTATTAGATCGATAGTTTCTTGAGGTGAGAGAATAGATATTTTTCATCCTTATATGTCCAATGCCTGGCACTGGACCTTGCATAGAATAAATATTCATTGCAGTGGATTGAAGAACAGTCAATAAACATTTATTAAGTGCCTACTTAATTAAACATGTATCATGTGTCAGGCACTTTATTAATTAGTAGGGTTAAAAAGGGCCGAAAGACAGTTCTTGCTCTCAAGGAATTCATAATAGGATGGGGGAGACAACAAGCAAACAAATATGTACAAATAAGCTATATCCAATATATATATTTCTCTAGGATGTCGAGGACCTTTCTCTTTCCTCCATCCACTGCACAAGCTGTCCATCTCCTAGACCTAGAATGCTCCCTCTTCACCTCCATCTCTTGGAATCTCTAGCTCTGTTCTCTCCAGTGTCACCTTCTCCATGAGACCTTCCTGATCAAGAGCCTAGCACTGTGCTTTTCACAGTGAGTATTTAATGAAAGCTTGTTGCTTGATTGATTTCCCCTCCCATGAAATGACCTTCTTATTTCGTATATGTTTAGCATTTATTTCTCTGTGTTGTTTTCCTCAGTAGAATGAATTCAAGCTCCTTGAGAACAAGAACTGTTTTGAATTTTGTCTCTGTTTCTAGAGGATCTGTCATAAGGCCTTGTCCAGAGTGGGCCCTTAAACATTTATTGAATAAAATAGAGCCCACTCTGTCTACTCTGCGTCGAAGGTTATTATTTGGAATCAGGTGGCTGCCTTTCACAGTAAACATATACATGCTAAAAAATACTGTCCAATAGAGATCTGGTTATTATTAGAGTTGGTATTTACTTAAGTGCTTTGTGTCACCATATTGTGTTTACTGCATTGTGTCAAAGAAGAAGTGTTAGCTCCACAAACAGATTCTTTTTTGGGCACCGTTAATAAATTCTCATTTGCATCTGTAGTTTCAAGTTAGGCCACTGTCCCTTCATTTTTCAGTAAGTCTCCTTTTTATAGAGCTTTGTTTAAGCAATAAAACCTGGTTGAAAATGAATCTTGGGCTCTGGACTCTTTTAAGAGATAAAGTAATTAATAAACTAATTATATTTAGCACCTAGTATTTTGTTCTGGCTTAACATGCCTTAATTTCCTAGGAAAATTTTTGTAACTTTAATGTAAATTTCTTAAAATGGTTGTAGCCATCTAGAGATTTTTCCCCCTTTTTTTGGAAGGCATTGACACCTATGAAAGAGTTGATAATGACATCAGTGATCAATAAAGTAAATGAATCTGAGGATTAATAGAGTCTTCTCTATGTGCCTCCTCCAGATTGTAAGTTAAACAATTTTCTGAATAATAATTATGGTTCCTATTTTTCCTCATCTTTACCTCTCTTATACTTCGAGCAAGTTACAATTTGACCCTCAATAGCAGTTCTTTGATCAAAGGATTGATGGTTGTCTAATATATGAAATTTCATTCAGAGCATAATATGACTATACCACATATAAAAAATAAACAATAAAAACCTTTAGTTTCTGATTTAATGCTAGGAACATAAATCTGTTAGTGACATAATAATGGTTTTAAATATCTTCTCCACTAGAATGTTAGCAGTTTGAGGTCGACTGCCACGTTAGAAAGGAAGTTCTTTGAAGCCTTTGTCTGTTTCCTTAGTGACAGTCACAGTACCCAAGATACAAGAAATTCTTACATGCTAATTGACTGATGGTCATTTGGATACTCAAGGAAAGGAAAATCCAAACCAGGCAAGGTGAATTGAGACACTGATGGTCAGTTTGTCACATGTATCACCTGATATCTCTCTGAGTATACATAACAGTCATTTTGAACAAGCCTTCACTACACTAGGCAAAAGACTATGTCTTATTCATTGGAAGTCCAATCGAGTTTATTTCAATAACATGTTTTGAACTTTTACAGGGTCTGTTCTTTCAAAGTCCTAGAATCTTGGAGGAGTTAAGTCCTCTCTGCACTAATACATTGTTGATGAAGTTTTGAATCACTCCAACCATTCTGAAACACAATTATGCAAAAAAAAATCATGAAACTATTTGTGTCTTCAATCCAGTATGTATCTCCCAAGGAGGTCAAAGATAAAAAGAAAGGTACCAGATAGGTCAAAATATTCCTACCTTTACTTCTGAGGCAACAAAATAGGAACCTATCAATTGAGAGATGAATGAACAAAATAATGTTCACAAATGGAATTGAGTGCAGATCTGGAACAAAATTCTTCTTCCGTGTAATATTTCTTCCTATAACCTTTGGGGGCTGCAATCACTCCACTTCATCCTGACTCTTCACATATAGAATGATGACTGCCAGTTAAATTGCCAAATCTCTGCTTCATCTAAGTAGGGATCATTTGTCACTATGTTCTTATTTAAGGTAACGGAAAAAAGAAAAGACAGATCATCATTACAATTACAGAAGCAAACACATCAGGATGAGGAGTACTTGCTGGAGAGAAAAATAGAAAGAAAGAGAGAGGTTCAGAGAAATAGAGAGAGAATGAACAAAGGAAAGGACCCAATGAGAGAGCCCTTGCTTTTTTTTTTCTAGTAAATTTATTTAATGCACATTGCTTTATGAATCATGTTGGGAAAGAAAAAACAGAGCAAAAGGGAAAAACCACAGGAGAGAGAAAAAAATGAAAAAAGAAGTGAACATAGCATGTGTTGATATACATTTAGTCTCCTTAGTTCTTTTTTTGGATGCAGATGGCATTTTCTGTCCAAGAGAGCCCTTGCTTGAGGGAAGGATGGTCTGAGCGTCTTTTCATAATAGGCTGTTTAGTCATTTTTAGTCATATAATCAACTCTTTTGTGACTCCATTTGAGGTTTTCTCAGCAAAGATACTGGAGTGATTTTCCATTTCCTTCTCCAGCCCATTTTACAGATGGGGAAACTGAAGCAAATAGGGTTAAGTGACTTGTCCAGGTTCACACACATCTGAGACTGGATTAGAAATCAGGAAAATGACTCCAAGCCTGGCACTCTACCCACTATGGCACCACCTAGCTTATAGCTTCATAATTACATACCCATACTTTGTCTTTTCTGATAGAAAGTAAGTTCCTTGAGGGCAGGAACTGTTTTGCTTTTGCCCTTGAGGACTTGTTTTCCTTTTTAGCTATTTTATTTCCTTTTCCTTTTTCCCATTGCTTAGGTTGAGCAGGAAATTCAAGACAAGATCCAGAAAAACAAATAGAAAAGGAATCAAAATAAAATTCGGAGTATCAACAATGTTTCTCTAGACTAGATCCCTGGTTTTCATTAAGTCTGGGGCCTGCCACTCATTAGACTCGTCCTGATGCCCCTTTGGGCTGTAGCCATATGGGCCAGTGTTTATTTTCATGGTTGCTTTAACACTTTATGAAAATTCTTTTTGCCGGCTGCATGACTGTAGAAATTGTGCCAAAGATCATCTGAGAGAGAGAAGAAGAAGAAGAAAAAGAAGAAGAAATTTGAGATGCAACCAAAGTTTTAATAGCTACAAAGAAGGTTCTGGGATTCTGGCCTAAGGCCCAGTTAGAATAATACAAGTACCTTAGGCCAGAGTCCACACAAGAAAAATACATGATATAGCATACTTTGTGCCTACATGATGAGAAGTTAGGAGACAAAAAAATAAATCAAAGTTGAGGTTTTGTGGTTGTTGTTTTGTTGATTTTAAGACAGAAAGAAATCTCCAGGTTAATTGCCTGAATAGTTGAAGTACAGGAAATTTTATACAAACCCAACTCCAAAGGCATTATGTGTGTGTGTATGCATGCTTAATTTTTCATTAGGATAGAAGCCATTTAATTCTACATTCGTACATTCTGCATTTACACACTGGGCCGCTCCTCCCTAGCCTGTGGAGAAGTCTGATACCCCAAGATTACTCGGAAAGAGAAGTGAGATCTTTTTCACTGCTGTTTGGAGTCAGTCTGGCTGTGAAAAATTGTCTTCTAATCATTTAATAAGTGATTAACACTGATGAGAGCCTAAAAGATAAGCGTCTGAAAAACAGACTTCCAGGAGTCCAGCTCCCCTGCGTCCTTTCCTCCCCTAGCTCTTTCACCCCAATGGCATAGCATCGTCTGGCTTATTAAGACAAGGCTGGCCGTCCCCTTGGCAACGAGATAGGCTTGTTTCCTCTTTCAGGATGGCAGGCAGGCACAATTTAGCACTGTCTTCCTGTCAGTGTCACTGGGCCATTCATAGATGACCCCGGCTTATATTTATCTCATTTTGAGGGGCTTTGATTCTTTTTGGTCAAAAGCAGAGAAGCACTTAGAAGCAGGGAAAAACCAAATCAAAATCTTTCAGTTGTGGGCAGAGAGAAGCAAATACCCTGATTCTTTTAGGTCCCAGGTCACTGAATAAATGAACACAGTCCATAGCCTACCTTTCTGTAAAGTCAATAAGCTTCAGTCTCCAAGGAAAAGGTCTTTCCTGGAGCTGAGGCTGATATTTTGATAAGGTTACAGTATTCCCAACTCTGCCTGGCGAGCCTCAGATGAATAGAGAAGTCAGATCCAAAGCGGGCTTTTGGCCATGGGTGCCACAAAAGGAATCTATCTGCTCCTCAGCTTTATTATTGGCCATGAGATCAATTACTCTGACTTTTCATTACAAAACTTTCGAGTTACTCCAGCCACACACAGGGCAATGAATCTTCTGACCGAGTCGCTAACCAACTGAGTTTTCTGTAGAAATCCTGCTGATCATCGGAATTGCCTAAGATGAAAGCCCTGGCTTTTGATTTCTTGGCTTCTTGATTTCTAATGAATGCTCCTTTTAGCCAATGACCATCACCCCAAAGTTGTTCTAATTGGAACACACATACACACACTCATGCATCACCCAATGGGAAAATGTTTCTATAGGTAACGGATCTTTCCATATTTACAGGAATAGAAATTCAGACTCTCCGGAGGATTAGGCTGTAGCAACAGCCTGGAGATCCCTGTGGACCTCTCCCAACTCTGGAATATATTTCTGTAAGGGAGAAAAATTTCATTGGGAACTTTAATCCATCAACCAATCAAACAACCACACATTCATTAAATACCTACTATGTACCAGGCACTGTAATGAACTCTTATCATCAATTCCAAGAAACTCCCTATATTTTAAGGGAGAATATTGCTTGTTATGTAGTCTCTTTGTCATCCCATTGTTCAATTGTACTCAGGATGAAGAAGACAAATCACCTCATTGGGCAGAACAATAGTTTCCCCTTAAGGAAAAATAAACCTTGCCAATTTCAGCATATGCTGTCCTAAGGCTTGTTTTTATGATTTCTTCCCTGAATCACCTGTGATGCTGAGTGGAGAAATAATTAAGAAAAAAACAAAACCCATACGCAATGACTAACAAAGCCAGATGCAAAACAGCAAGAAATTAATAAAATCAGCCACCAAAATAAAACAGCCTTCATCAAGCACTGTAGTAGTCAGGAGAAATTCTTTGAGGTTAATCATTGCCGATTAAACAGCAAAGTATTAAAGGAAGGGGGGGTGAGTGAAGCTGGTTTAATTTATGTTCCCTAACAACTAAGGTGAAGGACATTTTCTTTTGAAAAGATTAAAGTCAAACAGGCTTTTAGACCCAATTATGGGGCTAAATTATGTTGCAAGGGCAACCGGGACTTATAAAATTGTCCATTTCTGACTGGACTCCTGGACAAGTACTTCTCTAGGGTGGATCTTCATCAAGATGCTGTCAAGGTTCCATTAGGTAACAAGGCCCAAACTGCTGCTCTGGTGAACATTTCATTGGTGAATTAGCTAGCTTCCTAGCTTTTCCTCCTTATTAAATTTCAAGTTTCCTTTGGATGGTTTCATGTCAGCTCAAAGCATTTTTGGAAGCTATTGGGAAACATTTTGTAGTGAAGACAACCTGGGAAGAAAAATTATTTTATTTTATGCTGGAATGAACAAATATCAAATACAACAGGTATCTCCTTATTTACACACATATGTATAGATGTATGTGTATATATGTATGGATATATACACATATATTTACGTAACAGGAAAAGGGGATTGTACATGAAACTGAAAATCATTAAGTAGAACTCACTTTTCTTTTCAAATGTATAATTAATTCAATAGAAAATTTCAAAGCTGATCTGCTGGGTTTTCCTGGCTTTCCTAAGCCTCTGTAGAGTCAAATACTACATACAGCATGACATATCATTCTGCCTAGACCTTTTTGTAGGGAGAACCCTCCTACTGTGTGGGATCCCATTATACTTTTGGACAGCTCTAAATGGTTAGAATTCTATTCTCACATTGAATCTGAATTTGCCTCTTTGTGACTTTTGCCCATCATTTTTATATCTGCCCTTTGGGGCCAAGAATAACCAATCTAAGACTTAAAGATGGCTGTGCTGCCCTTAGGGAAAGGCTAAGACATCCTCCCTTCCCTATTTTACCCTCTCTGTTCTGCAGCCTGTTCCTGACATGTGGCATCCAGAATGGAACATAAGGATGCAGGTGCAGTATGGGAAGGGCAGAGGATGGTGGCTCTCTCACCTTATGCCATGATTCCAAATGTACCCCAAATGGGACTTTCACCTGGATGGAACAGTTGATAAAAGGCTTGCATGAAATGGTTAAAAATAGATTTTACTTAAAAATGTGTTCATACTCCAATCATCAGAGAAATGCAAATTAGGACAATTTGGAAATGTCACCTTATGCTCTTCCAACTAGCAAACCAGTTAAAAACAACAAAATTCAAGGTTGGCAGGGCTATGGGACACTCTGTTTTATTGTTGGTGGAACAATTAATTGTTACAATGTTTTTGGAGCAAGCTGTCAGCAAGAAATAAGAGTTATAAAATTGGTGATTTAATCCAATTAAACAAATGTGTTGTATGTGTGCTGAGTGTTCCATGTTTTTTACCATGATTAAAAAGAGACCATCCTTCCCTCAAAGAGCTAATAGTCTACCAGGGAGAGCAAGACAAACACACAAATAATTATAAGATAATTCAAAATATGATGTGTGGAGATAATAAGATAATTCATAACAATATAAATGCACAGGCTATATTTTAAGAGAAAAGTTTGAGAAATTCAGAAAGGAGAAATGGTTTTTAACTGGAAGAATCAGGAAAGGTGGCAGACAGATCCATAGGGGGAAGCCACTCTAAGCATCAACTGTGGTATAAATAAAGGAATGAGACAGCAAGAAAACAAGTAGTGCATATGGGTCACATTGGCAGAATAGTATAAGTAATTTACAGATTATGGGAAGAATGATGGCTGGTCACTGGGTCAAGACTGAGTAGGAAACAGCCAGAACAAAACTAATGGACTAGGACAAGAGTTCTTGACCTTTTTTGTGTCGTGGAATAGCAGCCTGGAGAAATATATGGACTTTATTTCAGAATAGTATTTTTAGATGCATAAAATAAAATACATAGGAATACAGGAAAAATTTTAAATTTTCTTTAATTTTTTTTGAAATTTTGAAATAGAGTTTTTTGATTTTGAAATGTAGTTGAAAAACTTTTAAATGAATTTATGGACCCCAAATTAAGATTCTCTTTACTAGGAAAAAAGGTATGAATCTAGGGGCTGGGGATCATAAGATCATAGATCTTGAGCTGGAAGGGAGGTCTTAGAGACCACCTAGTGTAACTCCTTTATTTGTATAGAAGAGAAAAATGGCTAAGCCAAGGCCACAAAAATAGTTGTCAGAGATAGAATGGAAATCCAGAGCCTCTGATCCCAAAGCCTCTGACCCCAAAGCCAGTGTGTTCTTTTCACTATACCATTCAGCATCCATAATAATAATAATAATAATAATAATTCACATTTATACAGCACTTTAGGATTTGCATCCTGGTAGTGCAATTATACTCCATAGTGGAAGTAACATGTCCATTTTTCCAGATATGAAAACAGAATATCTAAGAGGTTAAGAGACTTAATCATAGTTAGAGCCAGAGTCCACAAAGGAGTTATTAGGGGATTGTCTTGGGTCACTGACATGATGGGTCATGCTTTCTCTTTTTTTTTTATCACCATTCCTGTTCCTTTTTGTCCTCTTCTCATGTCAACTGACCATTCTATAGCCCAGTACTGCAGCCTTTACTTAACTGATTTTGTCTAAGCGAAAATATAATTTCTAGTTATGTCCCAATGCTATTGTATGTCTGAGGCAGGATTCAAACCTCATTCCCCCATCTCCAGGTCTAACGCCTTATTGACATGTCATGCTACTTCTGATAAGGTTGATAGGTGGGTCAACTACGCTTGAAGGGCTGAGAGGAGATTCCGTGATAAATACAAACAAAACACAAAGATAAACTCATTCACAGAAGCTTTGATGGAGTACCTAGAAGCACAGCACAGGGTAATATGTGCTCATTAAAGATATTTCCAGCCATCATGGCTAGAAAATTTCAATGCAAAGTTTCAATACAAGTGTATTTCCTTGTAGAAGATGAGGCTTTCCAAATGTTCCTATTTGTAAATGATATTGGATTGATTATATCAAACCAGGAAAAACTACAGGACTTGCTAGATGAAATCCATCGAGATCAGCTTCGCGATCTAAACAGGAAAAACTAAGTGGATTAAAAAACGATATTGTCCAAATTATGGCATGACCATTGGATGGGCAATCAATTGTGTTAATCTATTGCTACTTTAATGCTAATAGGCACTGTAGAAGCATTGTCATCTGGATCCCAAAATGTGTAGAATAGTGAACTAGATTGTGACAAGGAAATTATATGGTGCTATTGATGATCTCAATCTGTTCCTTACTACAAAAGTCCATCTTTTAAAAACCAATATTCTCCTTAAACTGTTTGGATATATATCATGGAGCACCATGGTCTCAGAGGAATCAAAATTGCAGCTGGACTCAAGGAGTACTGAAAAAATGCTGAGTTTGTCTAAATAAGCAGCAGCATATTTTTAATATTAATATGGGGATAAGAAGTGATTTAAAAGAAATCACCAAGAACCCATTATACCAGAAAAAAGATACTGCCTCAAGCCATAGTAAAAATGATAGATAAAAGCTGGACAGCTCTCAGGCCACAAAGGATCTTATACTGGAAATCTCCAACTTTTATTGTTTCATGGACTCCTCTGGCTGGCAGTCAGTCTGCTGAAGACTATGGATCACTATTGGTTTTAAATGCATTACGTAAAATACATAGGATTACAAAGGAAACCAATTCCATTGAAAAGTCATTATCAAAATATTAAAAATTCAAAGTTTGTGGATCTCAGATTAAGAGCCTTTGTTTAAAAGGTGGGTCTTGAACATATTGGGTAGATGCACCAAAAGCACTCTTGCTTTTATCTATGCAAAAAAAATGAAGAATAATGGCCCTAATTGGTCTGCAATGCTGGAGAGAGTACCCTCATTAATGAGATCAGAGATTTATCCAACTATTAAAGGATAAATCCAAATGAGCCATAATATAGGATGTTATTCTTCTCTTGCTTTTCTATCCCACCATTAACATTTCCCTGCTACAGGGAGATAAAGGAGGAAGTAAGGAGATGGGGATAGTAAAGCTAAAAATCACCTCAGAATATATTATAGTAGGGTGTTCCTCCAACAATTTAAGCTTCCTAATAATGTTTTGCTCATTAAAATTAATTCCTATTCGCTGAACACACAACACGTGATTTGATAAGGAAAAAGAGAGTAAAAACTGACTTTGGATGATGACATTCATGATGGAGAATTGAGAGAAGTCCACTGCAGGGGGTGGAGTTCACTCTGGCTCTCCGCTGCCCTTCCTGAGCCTTGGCTGTGGGTGGGCCTGTCTGCTCTTTGGCTGTGCCAGCCCTTTACTAGCACTAACCATGGGGAACCTGGCTGCCTCCCTAAAGGTCCTGGAACTTGGAGACTAATGGCTCTTGGGTTAGTTGTGGGTTTTTTTTTTTTTTTAATGAAGTTAGAGCATAAAGCTATTGCCAGAGAGACCAAATAGCCAGTTCCAACTATCTTTTCCAGTCAGGCAAATGAGCATGTTATTTCCCCTCCTTGTCCTCATGGGAAAGATGGTTCTTGGAGATAAGTCCCTCGCCTCTCTGGGGCTGTTAGCGTCATTTAGAATTGGGGTCATTCCGGATTGGCAGCCCTTCCGATACTAGGCTCTGAATCAATTCCTGTGCCAGATTCTTCACTCCCTGGAGCAGCAGACAGAGAGTGATGGGGAGAGCCAACTTCTCGGCTTCTGGAAAGGAAATGAGGTTTGGGTGAACCTAAGATGAATAACAACAGGGAGTGCCAATTATGAGCACTCTGACTTAGGCAAGATGTAAAGTAAACTTCCTGACAGTGAGCAAGGAGAGAGGCTCCAGGAATGGACTGCTGAGGGAGGAGGTGCCATCATTTTCCCAGGGGTCTCTGAAAATCCCAGTGGTTCCCATCTACCTGGGTGGTTCGGATGCTTGGGCCTGACCAGAGACGGCCCAATTGACCTTAGGAGGAGGAGTCTAGCCTTAAGAGCCGATTTGGGCTCCAAAGGGTGTGGGGATAAGATTCCAAAGTAAAAGGAGGGGAAAACTGGGAACGCTGGGAGTGGGGGAGGGCAAGGGAAACAACCACAGACCAATATTCCCAAAGGTTACTTCCACTGTGGGCCCAAGCCCTGAGGAGGAGAAGAGCAAGGATGAATGAAGGAAGGGTCAGATGAGGATAGACATCCAGGTGGTAGAGAATTTTAAAGGAAAACAGGAAGGGGGCTGAGGTCAATGGAAGCACTTTATTATTGTGGGAAAGGAAAAGGGCTTTGGGGGCAGATATTAGTCAGCTAAATCTAGAGACGGAGGGGGTCCCAGAGGCCATCTAGGCCAATCCCTCCTTCTACAAAAGGGGAAACTCAGGCCCAGAAGGGTGAAGGGACTTCCCCCAAATCACAGGGGTAGTAAGTAAGCATCAGAGACATGATCTGAAGTTTCTCTGACTCCACAGTCAACTCTGTCCTCCATATTGGGCTGCCTCTTCCCAGTTCTGCCATTGACTAACTAGCTACATAATTTTGGACATGTCCATGTGACCTTAGAATTTCTTTTCTAACCCCCCCCTCAAAAAAAATCAAATCTGGATCTACCGGATAAATCCCTGGGGCCCCTTCTAGCTTCCAGAGGGTTTCTCTGACATTCAGTTCAAGCCATCTCCTGTGAGAATCAGCTCAGAGTGGAGGCCAGTCTTAGAAGTAAGCAAGATGCCTCAGAGACCTATGAAAAATGAGAAACATGGACATGAAAAAGGAAAACAGAAAAGCTTTTGAGGTTTTAAACAAACCTATCTGGAAAAGATGCTCTAGATATAATATCTAAGTGGGGTGACTCCAGAATATTTGTCTACTCAAGCTAATCTTTCTGGTCTTCCCAAAATCTGTATCTTTTCCCCTTTTCCCCATCCTCCTCTCTGTCTCTTGTCTCTGTGTCTCTCTTTTGGTCCATGTCTCTTTCTGTTTCCGCCTCCCCTTCTCTCTCCTTTTTTCTGTTTCATCACCACCATCTTTATCACTCTCTTGTCATTCCCTTTGTCTATTTTTCTCCCTCTTCTCTCCCTCTCTCTTCTTTCTCCCTCCTTCCCTCCTTCCCCCTCTCCGTCTCTGTCTGTCTGTCTCTCCCTGTTTGCCTTCTCTGTTTCTCATCTTTCTCTCTTCCTATTTATTATTTATCTATCAATCCTACTATCTGTTCTATCTTACTCATTATCTATCTACTTACTCATTATTTATTTATCTACCTATCTATCTCTGTATCCATCAATCATCTTTCTATCTACTTACCTATTCTCTCTCTCCCTCCCCACATGTGTGTGTGCTTCTCTTTTCCTCTCTGTCTCTTTGTCTCTGTCTCTGTCTCATAGCGCCCCCCCCCATCTCTGGGCTTTACCAAATGGGAGAAGACCCTAAACTTCCCACAATGTATTCTGCTGGTACAGTACAAATGCTGTCTCACAGTGGTTTCAAACTCAAATCAGAATGGATACCTGCAGGCTGCATATTGACTTAGAAAACCAAAAGTTCACTTTATATTTTATCACATTCTTAAAAATTTGTTAAACACCCCCCCCATTTGCACTTTAACCTGGCTCTGGATGCAGGGGCTGCTAGTTTGACAGCTCTGATGTATGGTATGAGAGGTAATCTGGGGCTTACATCCTAGCTGTGCAATCCTAACTGTGTGACCTTAGGCAAGCCATTTAATGCTCCAGGTCTTAGTTTCCTCACTTGTAAAATGGAAAGGCTGAATCAGATGGTCTCTAATGTCCCTTCCGCCTCTAACTCTATGATCCTATAGTAAAAGGGAACCTTGTAGGAGCCAACATGGACACGAAGAGAGAACCCAGACAGCACATGTCTTTTTAGCAAGGTCTTTCAGGAAGAAACAATAGATACTCTAAGAATGACATTGAAATGGCATCAGTTAATTAAAATGAGCACATTTTTTGCTGATTCTGACCTTGAGAGTAAATTAAAACGCTTACATCTAATAAGAAAAAGGAACTCCTTTTCTGCCCTAGCCCAGAATTCTTTTTTCCTCTTAGATTTTCCTGCTTCTGGATAGATTTTCTATTCATCTTCCTTTTTTAATAAAGCTTTTTTTTATTTTTCAAAACATATGCATAGGTAGTTTTCATCATTCACCCTTGCAAAACCTTGTGTTCCAAATTTTTTTTCTCCCTTGCTTTCCTCCACCTTCTCCCCCAGACAAGTAATCCAATATATGTTAAATGCGTGCAATTCTTTTATATGTATTTCTACAATTATTGTGCTGCACAAGAAAAATCATATTAAAAAGGAAAAAAAATGAGAAAGAAAATAAAATGCAAGCAAACAACAAAAATGAAAATATTGTGCTGTGATCCACACTCAGTCCCCATATCTTCTCTCTGGGTGCAGATGGCATTCTCCATCACAAGACCATTGGAACTTACCTGAATCACCTTGCTGCTGAAAAGAGCCACATCTATCAGAACTGATCATCATATAATCTTGTTGCTGCTGTGTACAATGAAGTCCTGCTTCTGCTCACTATACTTAGCATGAGTCTCTCCAGGCCCCTCTGAAATCATCCTGCTGGTTGTTTCTTACAGAATAATAATATTCCATAACATTATATCCCATAACTTATTCAGCCATCCTCTACCTATTGGGCATCTACCCAGTTTCCAGTTCCTTGCCATCACAAAAAGGGCTGCCACAAATATTTTTGCACATGTGGGTCCTTTTCCCTCCTTATGATCTCTTTTGGATACAGACTTGGTAGAGACACTGCTAGATCAAAGGGTATACATAGTTTGATAGCCCTTTGGGGTTCCAAATTACTCTCCAAAATGGTTGGATCAATTCTTAACTCCACCAACAATGTATTAGTGTCTCAGTTTTTCCACATTCCCATCAACATTCATCACTATCTTTCCCTGTCATTTTACCTAATCTGAGGGTTATTAGAGTGATACTTCAGAGTTGTCTTAATTCTATTTATCTTCTAATGAGAAAGAGAGGCAGGTGTTATCTCTGAAGACCTGTGGAAATCATTCTAAGATCATTTAAATTTTCCCTTTGTTGTATAAGAAATAGCTCTCTGAATGGGTCCCAATCTTGTCATCTATGCAATGGAGGCAATATTGCTTTTATTATTTTATTCCCAGATTGTTGTGAGGACTGTACTTTGCAAATATGAAAATGCTATAGGAATAAATTCTATTATTATTACCATTCTTCTATAATAATATTGGATAATTGGGCCATGGAACAAAAAGGTGAATTACCTAAGCAACCTAGCAGAGTGACTCAAGCTTCCACCTTGACTAGTGAGGTAATGTGCCTTAATGAATAAAATACTCATTTTGGACTTAGGAATGCCTGGGTTCAAGTCCCAACCTTAACAATTATTAGCTATGTGACCCTGATTAAGTGATTTAATATCTTTGGGTCTTGTTTTCCTCATCTGTCACATGAGGTAGATTTATTACCCTCTAAAAGTCACTACCAGCTCAAAATCTATACTCCTATGATCCGTCATTCCTTTTGGAGAAGATTATTGGGGTCCAAGCCCTATAGATGAGATCTTAATTACATTCTTTCTTTTTAATTCAACTTTGGGAGGGTTTAGAGCTAATACATATTTCACAAATGATAGAGTTTGTGTAAAAAAAATGAAGATAAAGGAGCTCCATTCTTGTGAATTGCTCCTTCCATTTCTTCTCAAGAGCAATTGTTTGATCTCTTTCTTCCAAATGATTCCTGATATTTCTTTATTTAGCAAGTGAAAAAGAGAGAGACAGAGAGATGGAAAGATACAGAGGCAGACAAACAACAAAAGAGATGGAAAGACAGAGAAATAAAGACATGGACAAAAAGACACAGAATTCAGAATCACAGAAGCTTCGCAAATTTGATTCCTTTTTTGACCTAGCAAGTCAAACATCCTTTCCTAATCTTCACTTCCTTTTTCTAATAGGACCTTGGTTGAATCACAACTAATCTCAGTGTTCTCATCTGTAGAGTGAGGAAGTTTATGTAAGTTGTAAGTTTCTTCTAGCTTTAAACCTATGACCCTAAGTTGAAAGTGTTCATTCATTTATTCAACAAACATTTTTTAAGACCCTACTTATAGAGAACTATTCTAAGGAGCTGGAAGATAACAAAGTCTCTCATGAAGTTTACATGAAGGTGAATAAATCATTAGCACAGATAAATGTGATACACAAATGTACAAAAAAGAGTTGCAAAACAAATCTGTGGTCCAAGAGTGACGATTATTAGTGATGGAGTCTATCATAAAATGCTTTATGGAAGAAGCTGTACCTGAATTGAGCAGTGTTTAGAGGTGAGGAAAGAGTACATCTCAGATAAAGAGAGATAATCTATGCCAGTGAAAGGAGATATCAGGAAGAGAACAAGGAAAAATGACTGAGATCCCCATTTGCTGGGGAAGATGCGGTAGTAAGTAAATGTCACAAAGGATTGCTATGCTATAAGAAATAGTAAACATGACAAACACCAAAAAGCATGGGATGATTTATCTGAACTGATGCAAAATCCAGGAAACAAATCCAGGAAAACGATGTGCACAGCGACAACAAAGAAACATTAAGAGCAACAACCACAGAGCAATTGAAAATGAAGGCTGAAAAATTATGAAGAATAAGCAACATGAGACTATACCTGCTTTTATTCTTTGGCAGAGGTGGGGGCAGAACTTCTACATGTTACATTTTTTCAATGTACTTTTTCAATTTATTCAATTTTTTTCTTTTAAAAAATTCTTTGTGGTGCAACTAGATGGTGCAGTGGATAGAGTGCCCGTCCTAAAGTCAGGAGATCCTCAGTTCAAATCTGTCGTCAAACACTTAATACCTCCTACCCATGTGACCCTGGGCAAGTCACTTAACCCCAATTGCCTCAGCAAAAAAAAAATTCTTTTTTATATAGAGGGGCTTAGTGGGAGAGGGACAGAAAAATTTAAGCAATATAAAAACAAAAATATATCAGTAAAATTTATTTTCTCTAAAAAAATTAAAATTGCTAGTATGGGAAATGTCTTGAGGATAGTAATTTAAAATAATTCATTCAGGTTAGAGCCATGTTGCAGAGAGCCTTGAATATCAGGGTTTTTTCCTCTAAAATAGTATTAGAAAGCCAATGGAGATTTCAATCTCTTGGATATTTTGGCAGATTTTCCCAGGTTTCTCCCTGAATCTGCAAAATAGCTTAGAAGAGAGCTGGGTATAAAAGGCCCTTTCTGACCTTCCCAACTGCTAGTATCTTCCCATTTCAGGTTATTTTCATACATCCTGTTTATTTCTTATATGTGCTTTGATATTTTCATATTGTCTCATCTATTAGAATATACACCTCACTCATGTCCACCTTATTCTTTTGAAAAGGTGAGGGGTCCATGTGATCAGTTTTGTGATTTTTTCCTGTATTTATTTTTTGTTTTAAAATATTTTCTTTGTTATATGAGATGGATGTCTGGAAGGGGAGAGAAAAGAATACTGGGGGAAATTTTGGTGATGTAAAAAAAAGCAAAAAATAGCACAAAAACATTTTTTAAAGGAATGTATATTCCTTGAGAGTAGAGACTATGGTTTTATTTTAGTTTTTTCCTTTCTTGGTATTCCCAGCAAAAATCAGCACTGTGCCTGCCATATAGTAAGCACTTAATAAAAGTTTGTTGACTGACTGACTTCCCCTCTCAAGGTCTCATTTTTTTCATCAGTTAAGTGAAAGAATTGGATTTTATAAGTAATGAATTTCCTTCCAACTCTAAACCTTCACTTCTATCCTTTCAGAACAACAAGCAAAAGGATTGCCTGCCTCATGCCCATCCAGAAGGAATTAATATCGTCTAAGATCCTATACTTCTTGCTACCAGTCTCTTACTTGTGAGATCCTATTCTAGATGCAGATCAAGGGGAGTTCCGACCCTCTGCATACAAGAGTCACTTGGAAATGCCCAAGTACAGGTGTTCTAAGAGGGATATTGGATATGATGCACTTGGCTCTCACATCCATATTTCCACTTAATGCTTTAATGAAATGCTACTGACTAAGGATTTGAGGATGGAGGGTGGGTCCTTGGGAAATTCATTCCATTGGTTTGATTGCTAGCTAGTATATCAGAATATTTTCCTTTAAACTTTAGAAACACATCAGGGAAATCTCAAGTAATTGATTATGCAGCTTTGTCAGAAAATACAAATGGAAGGAGACAGAAAATACATCAATTTAGCAATTTGGAGAAAAAAAGAGCAAAGTGTGTGTGTGTGTGTGTGTGTGTGTGTGTGTGTGTGTGTGTGTGTG
>JAJPUD010006518.1:77026-91741 GCA_023553655.1 Myrmecobius fasciatus
GTGTGTGTGTGTGTGTGTGTGTGTGTGTGTGTGTGTGTGTGTGTGTGTGGTATGTGTGTATGTTTCCTTTTCCAGATGTGTCATTATGGTTTGTTTGTACCTTAGGCTATTCGAAAGAAGGGACTGGAATATTGTGTTTTTATCACCGCTTGAAGCAAGATGTTGGTTTTCTACCCCAATTAAAATGGGACAGTGGGGATTTAGGAAACTGTCTCTTTCCAGATATTCTTGGGTGCAGTGGTAGAAAAATGGGAATTCCTAATGCTTTGACCCAACAGCAGGTTCCAACACCAGAATGGCCTAAAGAAATAGAAAATGATGATATTTCTTCTCCATGGGAGACCTCAGGAGATATATAATGCTAATGAGATTAGAGCCATATGCTTGACAAATGATGTGTCATTGGGTGGAAATAGTTACTCTTGCTCATTAGGTCAGAATTTGTTTTTCTGATAACATAGGAAATGAGCACAAGTAGAAATGAGACCATATGATAGGCTATATATATCCCTAAGGCTCTTTATTTTGCTCTGCCCCACAAAAGTCTGTGCTGAATAAATACTGTGCACGCTTGCTTGAAATCCATTTGAGAGAAAAGCATGGAGAGTGAAGGAATTGAGTAGAGAACATAAAATTCACTGAGCTTAGGAACATTAGTTTTCCATGACTTGGACCCAGTCACCCATTGGATAGTTGGCAAATTAGCCAGGTTGGTCCATTTCTTTCTCTCTTTCTGACTGATTTGCTGGATTTAGGCTAAGAAGAGCATGGAACACTATGATTAATTATTTGATTGCCAGTAATTGTATTTTAGGAGAGTAAAGACAAAAACTGATATGTATACATATATGTCTTTATATACATACACATGTGTGTTTCTATGCACAATATACATATACATATATGTGTGTATACATCTATGTGTATTTGTATGTGTTGTTTGGTCATTTTAATTGTTTTGGATTTTTTGTGTCCCCATTTGGTATTTTCTTGTCAAAAATACATTTCTCCAGTTCATTTTACACTGTGTTAAGTGACTTGTCCAGGGTCACACAGCTAGTAAGTATCTCAGACCACATTTTAACTTGGCTCTTACTGGTTCCAGACTTGGTGCTCTGTCTAGTGCTCTATCTGACTTTCTGCCTATGTATCTATGTATCTATCTACACATCTATGTATCTATGTATCTATCTACTTATCTGTCTATCATTTCTGTCTATATGTATCCCCAGTCCCAAAGCTTATTGGTTTGGGACTCTCTCCATATTGGTGAAGATATATAAAGAAGAGTTGGCAAGAGCAGGAGAAAGGATTTATATATAGATATATATTCAACTTCTTCATTTATTATAGCACAGCAATATTTTATCTCCTTCCTGTGCCCAGATTGTTAGCCATGATGCAAAAAATATCTATTTTATATATACACACATATATAATTATATATAACATATGTTAATATATAAAATAAAAATTATATATAAATAGATGCATTTTGATTGCTTCATAGCTAACAAACTGGGCACAGGAAAGAGATGAAATATTGTTGTGCTATAATAAATGAGGAAGGTAAAGAATTCAGAGAAGCATTACAAGGATTCTATAAACTGATTCTGAATAAAATAAGTAGAATCAGAACAAACAATTTACCCAATAGCTACAAAAATGGAAATGGAACAACAAATCTAAACTTGATCGTAATGTAATGATGACAACCAAGCAGTTTGGTCCTGAAAATAAAGTGAGAAAATGGACCTCCATTCCTTTTTTTTCAAAAGTCTATGGGGGTAAAACATTGTATATACTGTCAGACTTGATTCAGGTGTTGATTAACTTTGTTGAACTGATTGATTTTCTCCCTCTTTGAAAAAATTATTTGTTAGGAGAGGAGATTTGCTGGTAGGTGAGGGAGCCTACATTTGAACCCAAAGATAATGTAAAAACAAAAATGATTTTTAAGAATCTCTAAGAATCTGTGCACTTCCTTGAGTGAAAGAAAATGGGGAATATGTTTCTGGGGATGTTGTCTTAATATGAAATCAAAGTATTTTGGAGAGACTTTGGAACATTCACAGACATTCTGTAATCACTTACACATACATTATCATATGTGTTATTTACTACAACCTACAAAGTAAATACTGCTGCTCTCTTCATTATACAGATGAGGAAACTGAGGCTCACATAGATGCCCAAGGTCACATAGCTAATACATATCATAGGTGAAATTCAAATCTCAGTCTTTCCTGACTCCAAATCTCCCATGCTTTCAACCATACCACACGAGTTATATACTTTAGTTGAAATATTGGAGAAAATTACTGCCCTAATTGAAAAGAATAAGTATTTCCAACTGTTGACATGTTTGTAGGGCATCTGGATGTAATCTAATGTTCACCCAATGCAATCAATCAGCAAATGAGAACTTATTGGCACCTCTACTCCGTCCTAGTCTGGGCAGGCAAGGGGAGAAAGGTGAAGCTAATTGCTTCTTCCACAGCTTTGTGGAATGGACTTCCAAATTTCAGGGAGATTTGGTGCTTCAGAATAAAGGTTTATTCAACTAGATGATCTTGAAAGAACCTTCCAGTTCTGGGATTTGAAGGCTATTTAGGTCCCAGGAGATAAGTTGTTTTTGTTTGTTCTCGAAGAGGACCAGGACATCAGGGAGGTGATGGTATGAAATGCAAATAAACTGGATTTAAGTGAGGGAGGGCTGTGCAAGGTCACCAGTCTCACTTTGTTCTCCAGAGCCATCTGAGTCCAGTGGTCTATATTATAGATCAAGACAAAGAAGTATCAGGGGAATGTGGATATCCAGTTTAAAAGTCATCTGCTCCAAAACTCTCAATTTGGAGGAGGTAAAATCGACGCAGAGGCTAGGTCACTCACCTAAAGTGACATAGGCAGCAAGTAGCAAGGGTGAGATTCAAAAGGAATCCTAGGTTCTTTGATTCACATTCAGAGCTCCAGGAGAATCTGACTGAATACAGAATGAAACATAATATTCAACCAAATAGTTTGTTTTTCTTTTTGTGGTGGTCACTGAGGCCATGGAGTGGAGATTTCAGTGTCTGTATCCATGTCCTAATGGACCAGGGATTTCAGTTACCTGAAATTTTGTTAAAGTTGACAAACATTTATTGAATACCTGCTGTGGGCCAGGCATAGTGCTAAACTTTGGAGATACAAAAAAGGAAAAAAAAAACCCAACACTTCCTCAAGTAGCTAACAGGGGAGATAATAGTAAAAAACAACTATGTGAAACAAGGTATAGATAGGATAAATTAGAGATAATCTCGGGGGAAGGTATAATTTGAGCTGAGATCCAAAGGGAGCCAGGAGACAGAATTGAGTATTCCGGACAAGGGACCAGCCATTGAAAATGTTATCATCTATCAAAGTCAGGTATGAATAAGAGCCATGAGGCAGTGTCAATGGATCTTAGAATATGTGGAAGAGCATCAGGTGAAAGGAGACTAAGAAGTCAAGAAGAGCTTAGTTATATAGAGTTCTAAAGCCAGCTAAGATTTTATTTTTTGATCCTAGAGGTAACAGGGATCAACTGGAGTTGATTAGATGATGAGTGACATGGTTAGACTTGAACTTTTGGAAGACCATTTTGGTAGCTGAATGGAGGATGGAATGGTTTGGGGACAGACTTGAGGCAGGGAGACACACTGTAACAGTCTGGGTACAATGTGCTGAGATGGTGGCAATGTCATAGGAAAGAAGGGAGCATAAATGAAGGCACAATTGGCAAAAGATTAAATGGGGGGAATGTGAAGTGAAGGATGATACCTCAGAGGAGATACCTCACACTGCAGTGTGATTTCTTCAATATTAATCACTATAATTAATATTTTTCATATATCAGATATACCCTACTCCAACTCACCCTTTTTCTTGACTTCACTACTACTACAAAAGGTATCACCATGATGGTAACATGGTTAAGAAAAGGAGAGTGGTGGTGGATGAGAAAATGAATTCAGTTTTGCATATGTTGACTTTAAAATGCACAGAGGACATCCATTTAGAAATATCCAATAGATAATTGGAGATATGAGATTGGAGGTCAGAAGAGAGATTAGAGTTGGAGGAATAAATCTGAGATTCATCTGTACAGGAATCAGTCAAATCTACAGTAACTGATACGGTCAATAAAAAATATGAAGGGAAGAAAAAGGAGATTCAGGACTTAGCCCTATGGCACATCCTCTCTACTAAAGAGGGGACCTGGATAAAGACCCAGAAAAAGGGACAGAGAAGGAGCAGTCATACAGACAGGAGAAAAACCAGCAGAGTGTGGTGTCCAGAAAACCCAGGGAGAGGAGAGTGCCATGGAGAACAGAGTGATGGATCACTGGCGAGAAGCCAAGAAGAGTAAAGACTGAAAAAAGTCCCTTAGATTTTGCAGTTAAAAGATAATTGGTAACTTTGAAGAGTATAGTTTCAGTTGAATGATGAGGCTGAAAGTTAGACTGCAGATAATTAAGAAGAGAGTGAGAAGAGAGGATACAGAAACTCCAATTATAAATGAATTTTTCAAGGAGCTTGGCCAAGAAAGACCATTGATGACATAAGATTATAAATTTAGAGCTGGAAAGAAACTCAGAGATCATCTAGTCTAAGTCTCTTGATTTGTAGATAAGAAATACAAGGTCCAGAGAGATAAATGCCATGCAGCCAGGGTCAAGTGTCTGAGATGGGATTGGACCTTGCATCTACCTGACTTGAAGTCCAATGCTGCATCCACTGCCATGCTTGTATCGGTATCTAAGAGACCCTTTAGTTAGGGGATGGTATGTGGAGGGTAAGAAGGAAGGTCTTGCTGTCTCTCTGTCTCTTTGTCTCTGTCTCCCTGTCTTTGTCTGTCTCTGTCTCTCTTTCCCTCTGTCTCTTTCTGTTGCTGTCTTTCTGTCTTTGTCTTTCTGTCCCTGTCTTTCTATCTCTGTCTTTCTCTCTCTCTGTTTTTTCTCTCTCCCTCCTTCCCTTCACCCCTTTCTTTGTACGATTCTCTCTCTGTCTCTGTCTTTCTCTGTATGTTTCTGTCTCTCTTTGCCTGTCTCTGTTTGTCTTTCTGTTTCTCTCTCTCTGTTTTTTCTCTCTCCCTCCTTCCCTTTACCCCTTTCTTTGAATGATTCTCTGTCTCAGTCTGTGTGTGTGTGTATGTGTCTGTCTCTCCCTCTATCTCTTCCCCTCCCTCCCTCTCTCTCCTTATTGAACATCTGTTTATTTGAAACTAACATAAGGAAGAGTGATGCAATAGACAGAATATGGAACTCACTGTCAAAAAAATTGGGTTCCAGTCCAAGATCTGCCACAATTGATCATGACAGCATGGGTGAGTCATCCACTCTTAACCTTGTTTTTTTTGTGTTTGTTTTTTTTTAGTGGAAGAGGTAAAATTTAGTGGCCAGCAAGCTTCTTTTTAGCTCTTTCTACCTCCTTCCTTATATGTTTGCTTACTTTGGTACATACTTTGAGTGTTGAAATGACAAATACAAAGAATTAAGAGAAATTTGGGAATACTTATATGAACTGAAACAGAAAGATGGTGGGTCATAGATGCATAAGAAAGTATTCATTGTCTGAAATACCCCAAGTGCTGATTTGCTTTGTTTAATAATACTTCTTTGTAAAAAGGATACTGGGGGAGGGCCAGTGCCTGGGAAGTATCAATAAAAGAAAAATAGGTGTAGCATTAAAAAAACAAGATTCTTATCCTAACTCACACTCATTTGAGTAGAGAAGTCTTCCACTGAAGTGTGATTTCTTCAATATTAATCACTAAAATTAATATTTTCCATATATCAGAGATGCCCTTTCCCCACAGTGATTAGCACCTCAGGACAATTTATTGGTCATAGACCAATCTACTTTTACAGAAGGGTATTTGTGGAGGAAACATAGCAAGAATGAAACTAAGAGCATTTCCCTGAATCCATTCTCCCTGACCCCATCACCTTGGGGTCCTATGAAGAGAGGAGTCTCAAAGCATCTGTCCCTACAGAGTTTACTTTCAAATTTTAAATATCTGATTGGGGAGGGGGAGTCACTCATCTTGGCTAGAGTCGATCTATTTTGAGTCCTTGTGCCTCCCCAGGGATGCTCTGATATTTTACCCAGCTAATCTGCTAGTCGACTCTGGGATGGGCTCCTATCATTAGACTTCTGATCTTTCCAAGATCATAAGGACATCAATATCTCCAATATTTCACCTAAAGGTGGAAAATGATAAAGAGGCAAAAAATAAAAATATCAGGTATTCTTGAGACATAACATATTGCTCTGTGCAGGGAGGGTCCATAGAGGCTCACGTTGCCCTCTGACGGGTCTTTTGGTATGCATACTTAACTTAGATTCCATAATCAATGACAAAGAGCCTTTCTTCACCATACGTCTGGCAGAAGAGGCAGTCATGGAATACCTGGCCATGCTACAAAATCCCCAGAAAGGGGGGAGAGGAGTTTTCCTCACACTTAGTACTGCATATGCTCATCAAGGCTGGGTACCACTGGCCATTCTCCACTACACATGTAATTGTATGTTTTGTGTAAGCTTGAGAATTTCCTTACCTTGGATTGATACTTCTTGATAAAATGCCAACTTTCCTTTTCTTTTATCTGCTTCTAGTATAAAACACTCCCCACCCTACCATTTGTTACCATTCATGCTTCAGGGCTGGTTTTTTCTCAATATATGCTGCCATCCTTCCTAGGCTAATAACCACACAGCTAGGACACAGAGTACTGGAGATCATAGCCTCCCAAGGATTATAAAACCATAGACCTAGATCAATCGAGGATTGTCGAGGTCATAAACCCCAAGACCCTCATTTTATAGATGATGAAAATGAGGTTCAGAGAAATAAATTAATAGGCTTGTCCAAGATCACATTTTTGTGATGAATCAAGTCCAAGTCTTCCAGGCTCCAAGCCCACATGAATCAAGTCATCTCTGTTCTGTAGCCTCTGTCCTTCAGATTGGTTTGTTTACTGAAAATTAATCTTAATAGTTAGTCACACTCAGCATAGGAACTCTGCCTCTGTTTTCTTCAGGCAGAGGGCTAATAAGTAGACAAGGGATGGGAAACAACCCTCCCTGAAATGCTCTACAACTTATATGATGAAAGCTTTAGGCCAGCTTTCTGGATCAATATCTGCTAAGATCCAGAATCTTAAGATTAGACTGAATGCTGCCTGAGGGTTCCCTAATAGAGAACAAGACCAGCTCCACATATTCTGCCGCACATGGGGAAGCTAGAGGGACAAGGGAGTAGGTGACTTCCAACCAGTGCAGCTCCAGCTTCACACTACTTCATTGAGAGCCAACTTGAGCATCTCACTAGCATTGGGACAAGGGCCCCTTGCTCATTCTTGGTCCTGGGCCAATCCCTTTTGACTCTACTCCCCTGCTGTCTGCCAGTCACTGAAAGGAGGCACCTATTTGCTGAGACGTGGCTATAAAATGAAGTTAGCTTTGCTAGCAGCAAATGATTTTTGATCCATCAAGGCATCCATCATCCCAGCACCTGACAAGTACTTAGTGTCGGACCCCAACGCCCTGCACATTGGCTTGACAAGCCTCCCTTCAGAGACAGGGGCAGGTGAGACTGAATTAGCCTTTGCCTTTTCCACAGCAAATGCTGAGCACAGCAATATATTAAAAAGCAGTCCATCCCTAGAAGAATTGTCATGTTCTTTCACAGGAGGTCCTAATGAACGCAAATTGTACAGTGATTTCGTCCTTTCTTTTCAGCTCAGGCCAAGAAGTCAAAGACAACATAATAGTGTAACAGAAGGGTTGATGTCAACATTACGGCATTGGAAACAGAAGTCTTGAGAAGGAAAATACACTGCCTAGAGTGCTTTCCAGGAGCCAAAGCAAAGGGAAAAATCTGAAAATGCTGTGGCTGTGGATGTGCCCTTCAGCACTCGCCCAATGGGAAGCTGTTCCTAGGGCCTGCAGATGGAACAGCCTGGGAATTGTATCCAAGGACAATGGTTGAGCAGACAGATAATTTTTTTTAAATAAGTAATTGCAATCTGCAGGAGCGTTTAATTCCCTTAAATAACATTTTGGGAAGGGATTGTATTATTAAAAGAACTGCAATCAATCAACTTAACTAGTAGGCACTAAACTGAGCATGAAGATGTTCTGAGAAGAATGAAACAGATCCTGCTCTCAGGGAACTTACATTTATTTCTTTGTTTGTTTTTTTACCACACATTCTAATGGAGGAAATAACACATATACCTATCATATCAATCTAAGAATTTATCATCTGAGACAAAAGACAATTTTGGCAAAGAGAGAATTAAGTGATGGTTATATAACTAGATTGGAAGGAGGCATTTTAATTCAGGGCAAGTAACATCAATTCAGCACCAGCTATGGTCCCATTACTCTGGGCCAAGCCAAAAAGGAAAGACTCCATGCCCTCCCACTGCTCCTGTTGGGTTTCATTGAAACCAAGATAATAAAGAAAAAAAAAAACTAGAGTAAATGTTGAATAGGGATAAAATGTACTAATGTAGTCTGATCTTAGTTCATATTTCATATCCGTCTCTCTCTTTTTAAGTTTTAAAGTTTAAAGAGCTGTGATCTTATTAATTAATCAATCTTCAAGTACTTATGCTATACACTGGGGTATTCTCTCCTAGTCTGGGTTGTGACACATCCAAACCCTACCCTTCCAGGCAACTCTTATCTACATCTTCCCTTGCAAATCCTCTAACCAGGATCCCAATGCACAAGAGGCTTTCTTTTGTTTCTTCTAATACTTTATGGATATAATAGCAGGTTCAGAAGTGCCCATTTGTTAGCTCTCACTTTTCTTTTTTATGTGTGGTATATGAGCTGTGTGACCCTGGGCAAGTCCTTTAATTTTGCCTCAGTTTCCTCATCTGTAAAATGAGCTGAAGAAGGAAAAGGGCAAACCAGTCCTTTATTTTTGCCAAGAAAATTCCAAATGGGGTCACAGAGAATTGAACACTTTATGTATGGAATATCTTCTCCAAAGCTGATCTCCCAACTTCCATTCTCTGCCCTCATTCATCCTCTAACCCTGGAATAGGTACAGTCTGTCTGCCTCCTCAGAGGCTGTGGAGGCAGGAATCCTCAGTTCCTAAACCTGGAGCCTTCCATTGATGGAGTGGAGCCAGTTGGAGTGTGAACTGCTTGAACGCCTCTGCTAGAGGTTTCGATGGCTTGTTTGATGAGCCAGTCTTGCTTTTCCTTTCTTGACCCCATCAAAGATGTTCTCACCTCAGAATTGCAAACAATCTTGTTTGCACATCACTGTGGTTGATTGAATCATTCCATAACTCACTCAAAGAGGTATTCTTATCTGCCAAACGTGTCAGTGTTTGGAAGATCTCCTTAGCTTTCTGTGTGTGTGTGTGTGTGTGTGTGTGTCCGTCTGTCTGTCCATCCCCGTCCTTTTCCATACACCTTATGTATATACTTAAAAAGGCATGTGCTTTGCCCATGTGTGTCCATATGGGTCTACCTAGATGAGAGCCAGGGGGAGTTATGAATAAATTATCTCTAGAGTCTCTTCCCCTTGCCCTTCTCCAAAGGAGGCATGGATTTTTATCAGGACACCGGTACCAGAGTCTGGCCACTCTGCTTTCCACAGAGAAAGGCTGCTGGGCTAGAATTATATCTACCCATCCTCCTTGCAATTGTTCATCCAGGGCCACGAGCTGAGAGTACAAATAAAAGTAAGCAAGACAATCCCTTCCCTCCAGTAGCTTATTAAGGGGAGGCAATATATGTGGGGTGCTAGAGATGGAAGGCTGGATAGGTGGGTACAAATGCAGCATTTGCTTAGAATTGGCTGGTAATTGGTGAACTGGGCCAGAGACTAGGCAAAGTAAGGTCAGAACTCACCAACCAGAGCCCCGAGTCCCAGCAGGGAGAGTCTGAGGGACTGACTCAAAGTTTCAAGGGTAACATCTAGGAGGTCTTCTGCCTCTATAATCAGTGCTCCAGGTCAGCCCACACACAGAGTCTGCTTAATTTAATAGATAGGCTTGGGAAAACTTGTTTGCAAATGGATTTCTCAATGACAACAAAGCAACTCACTATGTAAAGGACACCAGTGAAAAATTCTTAGTTGAAGCCAAAACTCATTTTTGTGGCGATTTCTCCCTTCAAATCTATCTGGCTCTGTGAAAGACTCTTTAAAGTGATGTATCCTTCTGTTTACACTCCCTCCTCACCTGCTATAAACAGCCTTCCTTAAACAAAGGACATTTTCTGGATCAGATCCTGATTCTTGGAGAACACAGGGGTAGAGGGGGTACCTCTTTCACTCTGCTGTGGAAAGTCCTTGGTGCAGGTGTTACCCTTGGCTGTCCAAACAATTGGTAAAGAGTACGTGTACATCATTCTCCTTTATAATTGAAGATGATACATGCAGGTGTAGATGAAAAGAGCCACGTGCAAAAAAAAAAATCCCAAAAAACAAAAAGCAGTGTTTTCCCATGATTCAAGAATGGGAGGGGGTGACAATTAAAAATAGGTGTCAAGGAGAAATAATCTTTTAATTTAGTGTTTGGCTGAGCCGAGATGTCATACTCCATTAGGCACACATGCATCTATGGCCCTGCTGAATGTGGTCCTTCTGAAAATCCAGGGAGACTTATTGCTTTGGAGTTTGCACATTAGCAGAGTAATCTGGAAAAGGGAAAGAAAATGCCCGATGGGGCCATTCCCCAGGTGCTCTCATCACTATGCAAAAATCTCACTTTGGTGGATCTGTCATGTCCCGATTTCCAACATGTGGAACCAATAAGTAGAGGAGCTTGATGAGGTCGTCCACTTTAGCTCCTTCCGGTAGGTCTAAGAGCCTTGCATTCTTGGCCCTGCTCTCAGGCTGGAGCATTTCAGCTGTGGGAGTCATCTTTTGTCCTTCATGGAGGTAAAGCAAACTGGAGCCAGATGCTATTTCTTCCACTCCCTTCCTTCTTCTTCCAGGGGGCTGGACTGCTGTCTGTAGTCCTTGGGTAGCCAAGGTTACGTGATAGCATTGGGTTCCTTGTCCAGCCCTCTGACAGCTCTTTGGATGGATTTGCTTTTTCTTGGGGGGGGGGGAAAGGGTAAATGTCAAGTTCCACATCGAGGGCTTTGTCTGATATCCATAAAAATATAGATGGAACCCCGGGGGGGGGGAAATATGCAAGGCTTCAAAAACCATTCGCATAGTCACAACCAGGTATTTTAGCTAATAAAGTGGGAAGGATGGGACATGTCTTGTCCCTGCACTACAGAGACCAGGGTACCTATGGGAAGGTATTGTGGAAGAGACTGCAATCTGGGGAGTAGGGATGGCCTAAAATTGGTAATTCATATTTTAATTAATTATTCTTGATAATTAAGTGCCAAATCTTACTGTTTTTGCCTTCCAAGGGACTGAAAGTGATTTCACATACACCTTCCAAATTTAGTGCCCTAAAGCAAAGCCCAGATGTCCCTACTTAGTTAGAACTCAGTCATATTTCTTCTTGTCTGGTTGTTAAGCTATTTTTGGTGAGAATAATTGGTTTATTCCTTGTTATAAAATTTTTTAAAGGCAATATAGGGAGTAGAACTTGGAGTAAAGAGGTTCTAAGTGGTGGCTCTGAAGCATATTAGCTGGGTGACAACCCTTCCCACCAAGTCATGTAACCTCTCAATGCCCTCAGTAACTTTTAGACAGCCAGGGGCAAATCCTCTCCTCCCTGACAGTTCCCTAGCCCTAGATAAAGGAAATTAAAAAGAAATTAGTTGATACTTTTCATAAAAATAAAAAGTTGAAGTCCTGACTACAGTCAACAGAACCCTTCATTCATGTAGAACCCTGCCCATGTGAGAACTTTATATGTTTATTTGGATCACAGAGAGAGGAAGAGGAAAGAATGGGTCTGTATGGGGGGGATCAAAAATTAAGGAATAGGGAGACTCTTCTAGGGGAATATGTCACTTTGATCTAGCCTCCTTGTGCCCCTACCCTGAAAACTAAGAAGCAAGGTGACTTGAGTTGCCCAGAGGATCAGTGCAGAACGAATCCCTTGGTAGTAGAGCAGGAAGGCTAGCTGAATTATTCCTCCTTTCCTCCTCCCTTACCTTGGAGTGGTCAGTTGGATTTGCAGCTGTTTGGCTCATCCCAGCTCTTGATTGAACTTTTGAGCAGGTGTTGAGGAATAGAGTTGGCTGAGGAACTAGAGCTGGGAAAGTAGCATTAAGAGGAGGAGGGAACTGGACAGCTCTGTGGTGAGGTGAGGGGCCCTCTGCTTTTTTTGAAGAGCCACTAATGCTTCACATCAGTACAACATTGTTCTGAGTTGCAATATTACTTTAAAGGGAAAGTCAACTTTAAAGTCAACCAAAGGAACTAGTGAATTTTCATTTCTCTCCTGCTCACCCCAGGTGTGTATGCATGGTCTGTGCAGGGTTTGGCAGATCCAGCAACCCTTATTTATTTATTTACTATTTTTAAATTTTTATTTATTTTATTTGAAAAAAACAGTAAAAAAACACAAAAACATAAAAGAAATACAAAATAAAATAAAGCAAAACAAAAAAAGAACGTTGTCATAAGCCCAGCAGAACATCAGGGAGGATTCAAAATATATAACAACAAATTACCCCATCAAGAAAGTGTATATATTAGTAGAAGAAATTATATTCATGAATGTCCATTTTTCTTTACTTCCATGTAAATTATTCTTTGATTGTCGATAAATATGATTCAGGACCTGCAATCTTTTGTTGTAGCTGTTGATAAGTCTTGTACAATTCTAATTGTAGCTCCAGCATATCTGTTTCTTGCAAAACTTTCTCTTTGATCTAGGGGTTTCAAAGTTTGGCAATAGTATGCCTGTGTGTTTTCCACAAAGGATCTTTTGGAAGTGGTGATTGTTGGATTTTTTTCTATTTCTATTTTCCCTCATGTTCTATCACTCCAAGACAATTTTCTTGACTTATTTCCTGCATTATTGTGTCAAGATTCTCTTTTTGGCCACAACTTTCGGGCAGTCCAATTATTCTTTTGTTTTCTTTTTCTGATCTCTTCTCCAGATCTGCTGTTTTTCTTTTGTTTCACATTCTATTCTGTTTTCTAATTCTTTATAATCTGTTTTGTTATTTCTTGGTCTCTTATAACTTCAGTGGCTTCCCCTTGTCCAATTCTAATTTTTAAAGAATTATTTTCATCTTTGGAACTCTATACATCCTTTTCTAACTGATTAACTTTTAAAATAAGCTTATTGTTTTCCTTTTTTTTTCTTTTTGAAGCAATTGGGGTTAGATGACTTGCCCAGGGTCACACAACTAGAAAGTGTTAAATGTCTGAGGTCAAATTTGGACTCAGGTCTTCCTAACTTCAGGGCTGGTGCTCTATTCACTGCACCACCTAGCTGCCTCAAGCTTATTGTTTTCCTTGGATGGTTTTTATTTATTTATTTATTTATTTTGTTTTTCCTCAATGTCTCTCATTTGATTTTTAAATTCTTTTTTGAGTTCTATAAATTCTCTCTGGGCAGGGAGTCATTTCACATTACTCTTTGGGGCTTTGGGATAAAAGATTTTTTTTACTGAAGTGTTCTTCTCTGAAGATGAACCCTGGTCTTTCCTGTTCTCATATGTTTCAAAGGTGAGGTTCTTTCTTCTTTGCTGATTCATTTTTTTTTTTAAATAAGAGATATTAGAGTAAGCGCCTCTAATCTTGGAGTGGGGAGATGGTACCTTAAGCTTCTCTTCAGCTCTTTACTCTGACCAGGAACCCCAAACCAAGAGTTCCACCCTCCTAAAAGTGCCCACAGCCAGCAGCATCACTACCCCCCTCTCCTCCCTGGCCACTTACCTGATGCTGGTTCCTTTTCACCCAGGGCCCAGTCTCAGCAGCACAACTGGACCTGGCATTTCTGATCAGCTGAGGTTGAGTCTTCCTGGTGAAAGTTTCTGTGGTTCCTGCTGATGCTCCAGTCACACCCTGATAGCCTCAGGACTCCCCACAAGGTGTTTCCTCAGAACTAGCCTGGAGGTGTTTGCATTTCAGACAGGTTAATCCCAGCCCCTGATCTTTTTTAGGATCTTTTTGGATTGTATTGGGAGGACCCAGTTCTGTCCCAAATCCTCTTTTTCTTCACCAGTCTATATTTTCCCTGAGGCACAAATTTGTTCTATTTGTGGGGGAAATCAGGATAGTTTGAAATTTACCAACCTTCTCTGTTATCTTCCCAGAATCCTCTGCAATCATTTATTTAAAAAAAGTTTAAAATGCAACAATCTATTTTAAAATACCGATTTCCCAAAGCAGAATTCAACATGGTGTAATTATAAGGATCAATTTTGGCCTGAAAGAAGAGGGGAGAAAATATACCTCCTTCCCTTCTTTGTGAAGGGGGGGCCACTATGGGTGTGCAACATAGCATGTATTGTCACACTCAGTGGATGTGCTGATTGTATCAAGGAACACCTTCCCCTCACCCCCCAGTCCTCTACTACTTGAATGACTAGGGCCAAAGAAAGAAAGAGAGAAAGGAAGGAAGGGAGGAAGGAAGGTGGGAGGAAAGGAAGGAAAGAGGGAAGGAATGAAGGAAGAAGGGAGGGACGGATGAAGGGAGGGAGGGAGGAAGGAAGGAAGGGAAGAAGGAAGGGAGAAAGGAAGGAACAGAGGGAGGGAGGAAGGAAGGAAGAGAAAAAGGGAGGGAGGAAGAAAAG
>JAJPUD010006518.1:91751-127929 GCA_023553655.1 Myrmecobius fasciatus
GGGAGGAAGGAAGGAAGAAGAAAGAAATAAAGGGAGGGAGGAAGGAATAAAGGAGAGAGGGAGGAAGGGAATGAAGAAGGGAGGAAGGAAGGGAGAAAAAAGGAAGGAAGGAAGGAAGAGAGAGAGGGAAGGAGGGAAGAAGGGAAGGAGTGAGAGAGGAAGAAGGGAAGGAGGGAAGGAGGGAGGAAAGAAAGAATGGAGGTGGAAAAGGATGAAAGAAGGAAGGAATGACAGGAGGGAGAAAAAGAAAAGAAGGGAAGAGAATGAAAGAAAAGAAGCAAGTAAGTTCTTCATATGTGCTGAGCACTATACTAAGAGCTGGGGAAAAAGCAAAATTAGTCTTTGGCTTCAAGGAATTTACATTCTGATGAGCGAGACAGCACTTCTGGGGGAGTGGTGGCCTGGGAAAGGTGTGGTTTCTGTATGTTGAGTCACAGTGATGCCCAATGGCACAAAAGAGCATCAATTGATGCGTTCTTTGCAGAAGCAATAATACGGTTGATTTGATTATGGTTCTAGAAGTGGAAAGAATAGGAAGAGGGGGTGCAGGCAGCAGCAAGCATATGGTGAGAAGGCAGGGGAGTAAAGTGAGGCAGGAGTAGGTCAGGTCGACCTGACTTTGTGAGCTCCTTAACAATCACAGGGGACTCAGGAAGGTCTAGTGATGAAAGGGTTAAGTATTGCAGGGCACAGTCTCTGGTCTAGACAGCAATACAAAGATGGCTTTAGAGCATGTCATTACCTGGGAGAACCCAAGTGCAGACTTCAAGTCTGGCCTAAGCAGCCTCTCAGTTGATTTTAGCAAAACAAGTCTTTTTATAACTTTAGGGAAACAGACTCATAAGACAAGAGGCACAGCACAGGGAGATGGGCAGTCACATGCCGGGATGACGGGACATCAATCTGTGTATAGAACCATTCACATAATTAACTGAAAGCATTCAAAGGCAGACCATTGACTTAGCAAATTCATTGGGAGCCACTGGAGTAATCAGAGAAAGGTTAAATATTAACAGAAAATAGAGCATCAGGATTATATAAGCAAGCAAGCAAGCACAAGCCATCCATTGTTCCATGTGGAAGCAGCCAAGTTTCCCTCAGGTTTATTGGATCAGCCATCAGCCTTTGTGGTAAAGTCAGGCTCTCTAGAAACACAACTGAACAAGATGTCGGGCCTGGGGTCTGGAGGCTGCTGATGTCTCTTCCTCCCCTCCTCCATTTTTTTGTATTCCATTTTTTATATTTACATATACATTTTTTGTATTTTATGTACTGGATGGTTATTGGGAGAAATGAATAAAAATGCAATTTTAAAAATACTGATTTTAAAAGAAAAGAAAAAATATTGATTTCACAAATCCTTCAGAAAGGATGCTCATTGTAGGCCCTTCAGGAAAAAAAAAATTTTTTTTCTTTTTTTTTTTTTATTAAAGCTTTTTATAACATCTGTATGGGTAGTTCCTCAATATTGATCCTTACAAAGCTTTCCATTACAATTTTTCCCCCCAGTCCCCTTCCCCACCCCAGATGGCAGGAAGTCCACTATATATTAATTATATTAAAAAACTTGACAAGTCGAATATATGTATACATATTCAGGAAAATACTTTTAAGGGAAGGTCAGGCGACTAGAACATGCTATGGAATTAAACAGCATCTCCCTGATTTAGCTCAGTGGATGGGGCCGTGGCAGCTCTGCTTAGGCAAAAAGTACCCTAGTGGGCCCCTTTACTTCAGACAATCAAGCTTCAGCAATAAATTAGTTAAAAGCAAGCGTTCAAGCAAATAGGGGAGAGCCCATAGGCCTCCAGATTGGGGTGGGAGAGGTAAGTATAAATTCTTTTTTTTATTAAAACTTTTTATTTGCAAAACATATGTATGGGTAATTCTACAACATTAACCCTTACAAAGCTTTCTGTTACTAATTTTTTCTCCCCTACTCCCCACCCCTCCCCTAGATGGCAGGATATCCACTACATGTTAATTATGTTAAAATACTTGACAAATCGAACATATGTATACATATTTCCACACATCATTTTTTGTGCAAGAAAAATCGTATCTACAAGAAAGAAAAATCAGAGAAAGGAAACACAATGCAAGCAAACATCAATCGAGAGCATGAAATTGTTATGTTGTGGTCCACATTTCACATCCCTCTCTCTGAGTGTATATGGCTTTCTTCACTGAACAATTGGAACTGGTTTGAAACATTCCATTGTTGAAGAGAGCCATGTCCATCAGAATTGATCATCATATAGTCTTGTTGCTGCTGTATATAATGATCTCCTGGTTCTGCTCATTTCACTCAGCATCAGTTCATGCAAGTCTCTCCAGGCCTCTCTGAAATTGTCCTGCTGGTCATTTCTTACAGAGCAATAACATTCCATAACATTCATATACCATAATTTATTCAGCCATTCTCCAATTGATGGGCATCCATTCAGTTTCCAGGTTCTAGCCACTACAAAAAGGGCTGCCACAAACATTCTTGCACATGTGGGTCCCTTTCCCTCCTTTATGATTTCTTTGGGATATAGGCCCAAAAGAAACACTGCTGGGTCAAAGGGTATGCACAGTTTGATAACTTTTTGAGCATACTTCCAAATTGTTCTCCAGAATGGCTGGATCCGTTCACAGTTCCACCAACAATGTATCAGTGTCCCAGTTTTCCCACATCCCCTCCAACATTCGTCATTTTCTTTTCCTGTCATTTTAGCCAATCTGACAGGTGTGTAGTGGTACCTCAAGGTTGTCTTAATTTGCATTTCTCTGATCAATAGTGATTTGGAGCACCTTTTCATATTATTATAAATAGTTTTAATTTCATCATCTGAAAATTGTCTGTTCATATCCTTTGACCATTTATCAATTGGAGAATGGCTTGAATTCTTATAAATATGAGACAATTCTCTATATATTTTAGAGATGAGACCTTTATCAGAACCCTTAAATGTAAAGATGATTTCCCAATTTATTGCTTCCCTCCTAATCTTGACTGCATTGGTTTTGTTTGTACAAAAACTTTTTTAACTTAATATAGTCAAAATTATCTATCTGGTGTTCAATTAAGAGTTCTAGTTGTAAGTATAAATTCTTGAGAGCAGACGTGGCTTAGCATCCTATGTCAATCTGCCTTATTTTTGGACAAGGTGAATCAATGAAATGATCATTCACAGGCAAAACTGGTCAAAGAAAACATAACAGGAAAGCAAAGTTTATACTTATAAATATATATGGGGCAGCTGAGGTAGCTCAGTGAATAGAATGCCAGTGTTAGAGGTAGAAACTCATCTTCCTGAGTTCAAATCTGATCTCATACACCTACTAGCTGGATGACCCTGAACAAGTCACTTTACCTTTTTTGCCTCAGTTTCCTCATCTGTAAAATGAACTGGAGATAGTATCTTTGCAAAGGAAAATCCCAAATGGAGGAACCAGGAATCAAATATGACTGTACAACCACACCATATATATTTATACATATATATGTATATATATGTATGTATACATATATATATATATATATATATATATATATATATATATGTATATACAATGTCTATACTATGTTGCACATCCATAGTCCTCCTGCCTTTGCAAAGAAGGGAAAGAGGGACATTTGGTTCTCTCTTCTTTGGGGCTAAGATTAATTTTTACAATTACACAATGTTGAATTCTATTTTGAATCCTCCAGTTTGATATGGAAGAAAGGTTAACTTAAGCTTATATAAATCACTGCATTCAGGGTATCCAGTCATCCTGATCTATATCTGGCCACCGGACCCAGAGGACTCTGGAGGGGAAAGTGAGTCAGGTGACTTGCACAGCTCTCCCTCCCTTAAATCCAATTCACCTGCATGTCATGGTATTCCCTCCCTGATGTCATGGACCTCTTCAAGAAGGACAAACAATAACAACAATAATGTAAACCAGTGAGAGCTTCCTCTGAAGGTCTATGACAGCTGGGACTACCTTTTTGATGACTACCTTTGGAGTAAAGAAGGTTTAGCTCCTTTTCCCTAATCTGAAAGACCTTTGCAAGGACCCTGCAGATCTCTAAGGGTGGAGTTACTGAGGATTTCAATTTTTCTGGCTATCACCTACCCCAAAGGGAGACAGATCCAAAACACTTATTCTTTTAAGACAGAAAGCTAACTGCCAACAAAAGCAGAGCACCAGAAGCTTTCACGTCTGGTAAAGCCATTGATAAGTCATCCTCTTGCCCCTGGACAAAGCTATCCCCAAAGCATCTTTGATAGGCCCCCAAACCTTTCTATGTTAATTTTTTGGGGGGGAAGAGGGCTTATTCATTCTTATAATATTTATATAGAACTTTTTGATTTATAAAGTGCCATGCAAATATTATTTCACTTGATGCTCTGAGAGGTAGGGTTATTATAATTACCATTATACAGGTAAGAAAGTTGAGAGAGACAGATGAAATGATTTGCCCATTAAGTGAATAAGTGTCTGAGAATGGATTTGAACAGAAGTTTTCCTGATTTTGGGGCTAATGCTCTATCCACTATCCTCTATGGGTTCTAGTTGCCCTCTTCCAGCCTTATTTCTCTTATGTGGGGGACATGTTCTACACACTTTTGGAAAGACCACTGGGGCTTCACCTAGCTTCGTCCTGTATTATCTGGGGTTCTGTCAACACATCGTCTGGGTATCCAGTTCTATGTATTTCAGGTATCATGGGATTACTCAGGTGAATTATTAAAAGCCTTTGGAAGCCTCCAGATCATCCAAGATAGAGTCTAATTGCTGCCTGCTGTACTTTTGGGCCCAGCCTTTCTTTCTCTCTGCTTTAGATGTGACTTCTCACCGTGTTTGTCAAAATGAGTACTTTGCTAACTTTAATGCATTATCAAAATGGTAGCTAGTATCATTATTGTTGGCCCCTCTACCATTCCCTTTTCTGTAATTATATAGACCTAGACATTTCCATGCTGTGCTCAGCCTTCCTAATTGGTAGCTCCCTGCCTGTGATATAGGAGGTAAAAAAAAAAAAACGATCAGATGCGACTGAGCAAGATTACTCCCTACCAGATAAAACCCTCAGTGCTGGTTTGTTTCTCCTGGCCCAGAATAGAGGTTGCCTCTGGATGCCCTAGTTTTTGGGCTGTGGTCACAGGCAGGCACAACCCCATAGGTCCCCAACTGCCCTAATCTTAGAGATGATGGCTCCCAGCTCCAGTATTAGAGTGCTTTCTGCTGCCCTGGTGAGGAACAGGAAGCTCTTACACTAAGTAGGAGGAAAGATGAATCTGAGACCCAAAAAACCAAGGAGAAACCTTTCTTTTTAAATTATTTTTATTGAAACTTTTTATTTTTAGCACATATGAGTGATTTTTCTACATTGACCTTTGCAAAATTTTTTGTTCCAAATTTTTCCCCTCCTTCTCCCCACCCCCAGGTGATAGGTAATCTGATACATGTTAAATATGTTAAAATATATGACAAATCCAACATATGTATACATATCTATACAGTTATCTTGCTGCACAAGAAAAATCAGATCTAGAAAGAGAAAAAAAAACAACCTAAGAAGGAAAACAAAATGCAAGCGTTAACAGAAAGCATTAAAATGCTATGTTGTGGTTCACACTCAGTTCCCACAGGCCTTTTTCTGGATGTATATGACTATCTTCATTGCTGAACAATAGGAACTTGTTTGAATCACCTCATTGTTGAAGAGAGCCATGTCCATCAGAATTGATGATTGTATAGTTTTATTGTTGTTGTATATAATGATCTCTTGATTCTGCTCATTTCACTCAACATCAGTTCATGCAAGTCTCTCCAGGCCTCTCTGAAATCATCTTGTTGATCGTTTCTCACAGAAAAATAATATTCCATAACATTCATATACCATAACTTATTCAGCCATTCTTCAATTGATGGGCACCCACTCAATTTCCAGTTTCTTGCCACTACAAAAAGGGTTGCCACAAACATTTTTGCACATGTGGGGCCTTTCCCTCCTTCAAGATCTCTTTGGGATACAAGCCCAGTAGAAACACTGCTGGGTAAGTACAATCTGATAACTTTTGGAGTATAGTTCCAAATTGTTCTCCAGAATGGTTGGATCTGTTCACAGCCACCAACAATGTATCAGTGACCCGGTTTTCCCACATCCCCTCCAACATTCATCATTTTTTTTTCCTGTCATCTTAGCCAATCTGACAAGTGTGTAGTGTTATCTCAGAGTTGTCTTAATTTGCATTTCTCTGATAAATAGTGATTTGGAACATCTTTTCATATGACTAGAAATAGTTTCAATTTCTAATCTGAAAATTGTCTGCTCATATCTTTTGACCATTTATCAATTGGAGAATGGCTTGAATTCTTATAAATTTGAGTCAATTCAAGGAGAAACCTTTCTATGGGATCATCTCTACCCTATTGTCATTGACTAGAGACCCCTGGGTGCAAGGTCTATTGATCACTTTGCTTATATCTTTCCCCCCTTGCCCTTGCCTCTCCTTTCAAGCCCCCTCCCCTTTAGAAACTAAGTCCTTGTGGATAGAGATTATTACAGTCATTGCACTTCTGTCCCCAGGTGCTTAATAAATGTTTCTCCATTAATTCCCTTGTATAAATTAAAATACAGCAAATTAAAGCCATTATGATTCTGTCACAAAAAGCTGCTAAATTGCTCACAATGGACTGGAACAGTATCCCAGAAAGTTGAAAACTCATCTCTGAATAATTGCTGGAAGAAATTCAACTGCAGTAGAGTGGTTTTTTAACTGGAGAAGGACTTGGAAAGCCTGACTAAAAGGAAAAACATTTGTAGATTCAAATATCATTTTGTTATCATTATTTAGAGAAGTCTCATAAAGAAAATATCTCTTTATACATATACATGTATGTATGTGTATATATATGCATAGACAGGATATATATATGTATATACACAGGATATATATACACATATATATCTTCTCTCTGTATAAATATACATATATATTTTATGTGTGTATATATATCCTACATATGTATATACATAAAACATACTATATATAAGGTATCTAAACATATACGTATATGTATACATAACACACACATATATGTCTCTCTGTGTGTAGTTATGTCCCTTTTTCTCACTCTCTCTCTCCCTCCTTCCCTTCCTCCCTCCTTCTTCCTCTTTCTCACTCTTCTTCCTCCTCCTCCTCCTTATCTTCTTCTTCTCTCCCTCTTCCTCCCTCCTGATGGAGCTGGTATTATAGCTGCTACCAGATAAATGGGGATTTTTTGGATTAGCCATAAACATCCCCACCTGATCTTTTCATTTTCCTCCTAGTCCCATTCTTGATTTTTTCAAAATCATTCCAGGACTGTGATGTTATCCTGGAACTTCCCTTAGTTCCAGGGGGCCTCCTTGCTGAGCTCCTTCCAGAAACTCAATTTCATGAATGATCCCAGGATAGCCTGCCTTTATACCCCTGCCCACTTTGTTCCTGACTTCTGGACTTCAAAATGATGCTCCAAAGATGCCTACCCTCTTTTCCTCTCCCTTTCCCCCATTCAGTGCATTTTCATTCTTTTTGTTTTGTTTTGTTTTGTGCATTGTTTTATAAGCTTCTTGAGAGCAGGGATTATTTTATTTGGTTTGTAACTGTATCCTCTGGGATTAGCACAGTGTCTGACACATAGTAACTGCTTCCTTCCTTTGATTTGTCCCAAATGGATAGCAGACTGAAAGCATTTAGTCCATAACTGGAAAGCCCACATGGGTCCTCAGTTCACATTTCTTGGTTGGGCAATGATCTGAGTCCAGAATTACTTAGGAGTCAATCAGGCCAGATCACATTTGGGAAACAACTTCCCCAATGATCCCCAATGGTCCTGTGCTGCAAATGCTCCCCTTACTGTTATTCTCCTGAAGATGCTCAGTGCCTGGAACACTGAACTCAGCAGTCACAATCCAGGTGGTCCAAGGGGCAAATCAAGGGCATGTGGTGGGAACAGCACATTACTAATGAGAATTGATATAAAAGACATCCTTAAGGACATTGATAACCCCCCAAAAGTATGCAGGAGGGAGAGATTGATAACCTGGGCAGCCTCAATGCTGCCGTGGTAATCACAAAATGATCAGGGCAATTAGGTAGCATCAGAGTACACTGAGAAGATTCCTCTTCTGAGTTCAAATCCAACCTCAGACGCTTCTTGGCTGGGTGACCCTAGGTAAGTCATTTAACCCTGTTTGCTTCAGTTTCCTCATCTGTAAAATGAGGAAATGGCCAATCACCCCAGGATCTTTGCCGAGAAAACCTCAAATGGAGTCATGAAAAGTCAGGTATGACTCAAGTAATTGAACAATGGCAACTACTGGGTATCAGGAAGGTCTAGTGGGAAAAGCACTGCATTTGGAATTTGATGATCTGGATTCAAATCCCAATCATGATACTTAGTGGCCATGTGATCCTATGCATGTGCCTTACCCTTCCTGGACAAAGATACACAAAGTTAGGGAAGACATCCCAAGTGTTCATTTGTGTCCAACCTGCAGACAAAGTATCCAAGATCATATTGGTCTGATCAGCTATAGTCGGACACACTGTAACTCAACTCTAACACAAAGAACAACAACATGTATGTGTATATATACACACAGATATATATATATATATATATATATATACAATACACATACAGACACACATGTCTGTGTGTCATAGATGACCTCAGATCTCTAAATCTATGTTCTGTGATTAGGCAAGGGCATGGAGAAGAATTATATGTGATATACAGATAATTATGCCATCTGTGCCAATTGAGGGATCAGTTGAGATCAGAATAACATAGCCAACCTGCAAATTTAAATCCTAATTGCCAATATTCACACAACAAACATAGGCAGAAAATAATACAGAGTAAAATTTAAAGAAATGTAAATGTAAAATTACAAACTAAGTAATTTTTCTGACATTAACCATACATTTCTCTTAATCATTGTTTCATAAGAAGTGGGTCAGTACTAGTGAGGGGATAACCAGAAGCAATACAAACTCCTTGATCCCAGAGGTGAGATGAAAAGGAGTGGGGTAGAGAAGAAGAAAGGCAAATAATTAGAATTTAAGTGGGGTACCTATTAGCTGGAGAATGGGTGGACCAATTAGAGTGTTTGGATGTAATGAAATATTATTCCATAAGAAATGACAATTTCAGAGAATGCTGGTTAATATCAATGGATACCTAGGGAAGTAAATGGAACCATTTTATACAGAAAAAATAGACTAAAGAAAAATAATTTTGAAAGATTTAAAAAATTCTAATTGATGCAATGACCAACCATTTCTCCAGAAGATCTATAATGAATGAAACATACTAGCACCCTCCTGAGAGAGAGAGATGATAGAAACAAGATAGAGGAGATATCCATTTTTAGATATTTCCACTGTGTGTATTCGTTCATGCTTTCCTTTTTTAACTTAGTCTTAATGACTTCTGGCATCCTATAAATCTCAATTAAAATCCTATCCTTTATAGGAAGCCTTTTCTAGCCCTTAATTCTGGCAGCTTTCAATTCCTAGTTTTCCTGTATGTTGCCTGCTTTGTACACATTTGTTGGCATGCTGTCTCTCCCGATAGAAAGTGAGTTTCTTAATTTATAACTTAAAAGGAATCAACTTTTGCCTCTTTTTGTATCCCCAGTACTTAGTATAGTGCTTGGCACATAGTAGGTGCTTAATAAATATTGATTGATTTTTGACTATATAATTTGTTGCTTATTTATTATAAAAATTTTTCCCCTTCTTTTTTGATTGTTATTTTGGAGTACAGCATTTCAGATAAGAGAAAGGAAGGTAAGCAATAGTTATGACCCCCAAAGGTCATTAAAACATTTTTTTTTAAAAGCTGAGGAGAGAACAGAAGGAAACACAGGCAAACAAAACAGCTTTGAAAGTTATATGTGGAATTTATCATGTGCTTAAAAACATGCAGTAAGAAATGGAGATTCGGTTTCATATTTAGTTCTCTTAGTCTTCAGTTAAATGCTCTTTTTTGATGTTTAAATATTTTACTCTAGCTGAAAAATAAAATTCACCAAAGAGGGAAGAGAGTAAACATTTCACACCCCCCCCCCCAATTACTACCTATTTAGTGCTGGTTTTTCTTATTCTGCTTTCAGGAAAATCTCTGATCTATGGCAATACATATTTTTTCAGAGATCCAACCTGAAACAAAACACAGCTTGATACTGGTTATATCTCTGATGTTGCTGGTAGCAGTTTTCCTCTCTTAGAGTGAGCTGGTATTACCCAGTTCTTCCCAAAAAACTGATTCCTTCTCTGAATAAGAAAGATGCATTGTGCTTCCCATTTGGCCTTTTGCTTTCTGGGATGTCTCCTTTTATTTTTATTTTTTTTTCTTTCAAAACCACAAAGAAGAAAGCAGAGAAAGAGCTTAGATACATCAACTGCTGGATAATCCCCATGACTATCTTCCCAAACAAGAAAGGATTGATTGCCTTGTACCCTTCTTTTACATAATTCAACACAAGGAGTTCCTGATTCTTCATTCCTACTTTGTGATTCTTTGAGTTTCTTGACACTGAGCTGACTCTTCAATGCTTTTTATGACCTGCTTGTTAAAGGAGCAATAAAAACATCCAAATCATACTAAGTTGTAGAATTTTAATATCAATTTCCCTAGAAATTCCTTATTTTCACTCACTTCCTTTTGTATTTCTTTCTTGTGCTCATTTTGGTTAATTTTATTACTTCCTTTAATTTCCTCAGCGTCTTTATTATCCATTTATTATGTCTTGAAACAGATATGCCTTCATTTTTAATGCTGTTGTTATTGTTGTTTCCATATATTTTTCTTCTATTAATTTCACCTGCTTCTTTTCATCTGTAATATGGTTTTATTGTATTATTTTTCATTTGTTTGTTTATCCCTTTTTAGCATTTTTAATTTCCCTTTTGGGAATTCCTGACAATTTGGCCTCTGTGAGTGTTTCTGCCACTGTTTCAGGGCAATATTGAGGAACTGTCCTTTCTTTCTCATTCTAGCATCTTCCTGTATGATTTTTGTTCAGTCATGTTTGACTCCATGACCTCGTGCTCTGTAATGTCTGTGGGATTTTCTTGGCAAAGATACTGGATTGGTTTGCCATTTCATTCTTTATTCCATAAGATTAGACTCCCCTCTCCTTCTGAACATATTAAAATACATTTGAACATAGTAGAATGATGCTAATCATAGCTGGCATTTATATGGTGCTTTGAGGTTTATGATGATTATCATTTTATTCCTATTTTATAAATGCAAAAACAAGGTCAGTGAAATTAAGTGACATGCCCACGGTCAGACAGTAGGATTCCAATATAGATTCCTCCTGGCTTTGAGCCTCAGCCTCTAAACAGTGGTTTCCTTACCCAGACATTTACATCTTGATAATGGATCTAAATCACTCTTTTTATTGTATATTCTTTTCCTTGGCTCCCAATTCTAAAGTTGTGGGAGACTAATAACAGCTCCTCTTCGATACTAGCATATTCTACAACTGACCACAATAAGGCTAAACGCCACAAGGAGACACATGGAGGGCAGAGAGCAAGTCGAGTGAACTAACCAGCACTTAGTTTGACCAGAAGAGCAACAGTTTTTCATAGGATGAATTTTTTTAAAAAATCCTTTTGAAAAACTGCATTTAAAGTCAATGAATTTTTGTTAACATATTTTATTTGCTAACTATCAAGGCGTCAGTTTCTGGATAATAACCCACAGCCTGAATAGGCCCATCTTTTATGCCTTGGTGGATGACAGGCAAAACAACTTTCCCTTCTCTGTCTTAATTTAATGAAATTTCACAGAAACTTTTTTTTCACTTTGAAGTAAACATTTTGTCCAGCTGAGTCATTCCTATGGGTGTCTCAAAGGCCTCTGTTTTGCACCTTCTTCTCTTCCAACCTTTAGACTATTTCATTTGGTCATCTCATTAATTCCTGAGGATTTAATGGTCTTCTCCATGCTGATGACTCTCAAATCTATTTATTTTTGCTCTTGTGCTAACTTCTAGACTCACATCTTCAATTGTCTATTAGACTGGATGTCTTATAGACAGCTTAAACTTCCTTCTTTTGTGTAGCAAAAAGATTAATCATAAGATATGGAGAGCAAGCAATCAAAAACTTTTCTTTCTCATAATAAGATGTTGAGAGCAAGCAATCTAAAACTTTTCTTTCTCATAATAAGATGTTGAGAACAAGCAATCTAGAACTTTTTTTATGGGCACTTTTTTTTTTTTTTTTGCTGAGGCAATTGGGGTTAAGGGACTTGCCCAGGGTCACACAGCTAGGAAGTGTTAAGTGTCTGAGACCAGATCTGAACTCAGGTCTTCCTGACTGCAGGGCTGGTGCTCTAACCACTGTGCCATCTAGCTGCCCTTTATGGGCACTTTTCAAGACATCCTCTCCCTAGGTCACACAGTTTTTTTCATTAATAGGATGAACAGATAGCTTAAGTATAGTACTTGTGCCCATTAATCTCACTGACCCTCAGTTTCCTCCTCTGTAAAATGAAGGAGTTGGATTAAAGGACTTCTAATGTTGCTTTCAGTTTTAAATCTATAATTTTTTGACCTTTCATTAAACACTGTGAAATAAAAGAGTCACCTCTTATTTTCCTCCCCTCGCCAAATTTATAGAAAGATATGAACAAGAATCACATAGGATGAGCAGGTGTTAAGAGATCATGATCCACATGGGAAGAGAGAATATGTATAACAATATGATCATGTATTCATTCAAATACTGAAGTTTCCAGATAAGTCCCTCAAAATTTCCTTTGTATAGAAAGAACCACTGACTTCGTTCAATTGAGAATATATATGAGATACAAAGATGGTGGTGATACACTATTAAAAGGGGCTACCCATTTTCATAACTTCATATTCACTGAAGAATTGCCACATAAAGAGCTAATGGAAATAGGGGCAGGACAGCACAAGAGGGATGAGAAAAGCTGTCCTCAAGACACTAGAATAATGTCCACAGAAACCATCTTGGGATGTTCAAAGGCCAAAACTCATTGGCCAAGAGGAAACCGAAAAATTAGTTTGGCCGAAACTCCACTTTCATAGAAGACTGGAAGGAACTAAAAAAATCATGGTTCCCAACTTTGGCTTACAAATAAATCCCAAACCATAGAGGGCTCATGAGTGTTAATGGTTACAACATTCTGGAAAGTAATTTGGAATGACACACAAAAAGTTATTAAACAGTGTGTGCCCTTTGGCTCAGCTATACCACTGCTAGGCCTATACCCAAAAGAAATCAAAGAAAGGAAAACAAAATATTGGCAGTTTTTTTTTGTGATGGCAACAAACCACAAAATCCTGGAAAATAAGAGGATGTCCATCAACTGAATTGGTGATAAGCAATGTAGGATGTCAATATGATGAACTACCACTGTTCTAGAAGAAATGAGGGTATCAATGATTTCAAAAAGACATGAAAAGACTTCTGTCACCCAGTGCCAAGGAAAATGAGCAGAATTTGGAGAATGTCTAATACTATAACGTCATTATTATAGAAAGGAACAATTTCAAGAAATTGTGCTAACTCTTCAAGAATGAAATAAACAGAACCAGGAGAACAATTTCTCCAATGACAACAACACTGTAAAAAAAACTTTGAAAACTTCAAGAACTAGGATTAAGTCAATGACTATTCATGATTCCAGAGGACTGATGATATAACACTTGTTCATTAAGGAAGAGAGAAAGGAATAAGCATTTATATAGAACTTGCTATGTGCCAGGCACTGTGCTAAGCGATTTATAAATATTATCTCGTTTAATTTTCAGCATAACTCAGTGAGTGAAGTGCTGTTATAATCCCCATTTTATAGTTGGGGAAACTGAGGCAAACAGGATTAAGTGCCTTGCACCAGCTCACACAGCTAGCATGTATGTGAAGCCAGATTTGAATTTAAGGTTTCCTCACTCCTCACTGTGCTATCTAGGGGGCCCCTATCTATTATGGAGAAGTCATAGATTTAGGGTGAGATATATTTTTGAATACAGCCATTAAGGAAATTTATTTTGTTTAACAATACATATTTGTTACAAGATATTTTTTCTCTTTCTTTTTTATTAGTGGAGTGAACAGTGGTCAGGAGAAAGAAAACAGATTATTATTTTTTTTTTAAGTAGAGAGATAAGGAGATGGTACAGTTGTGGGATGTTACAAACACTTCAGGTGAGGTCACTGTATTATTAGTTTTATTTAAACTGTTTTGCATTATTATGAGAGATCTCTCACAAAGAAAAAGTCATTTGTAAATGTTTATAATATAAAATAAAATGCATCAATATTTTTGTTAAATAATGAGGATAAGATGAAAAAATGATTAAAATTGAAGAGCTCTTGGAATGGGCGAATTCTGATGGCAGTCCACCCCAGGATTTTAACACCACAGTGTTTAAGAAATTCATCCTAGTGTCCAAGAGAAATAATAATATTAGCTTTCATGTACCTAGCACCTTCCATCTTCCATCTCTGTCCTATATTCTTGGCATGTTCTCCCTATTTATTTTCCGCCTCTTAGTATCCCTGCTCCCTTTAAAACTCGGCTCAGAGCCTACCTTCTGCAGGAAGCCTTTCCTTCTAAGGTTACGTTCCTTCTACTTTGTATAGGTCATGTATTTATTTATGTGTTGCCTTCAGGGCCAGGACTGGTGTGGCCTTTTTTGTGTGTGTAATTGGAATTAGAGATTTCAGAGGGAAAATTTCCCTGAGTGAGATAGGGATCTCTCTTTTGGTTTGAGCTAAAATCTTATCTCACTCAGAAGAAAATAGGACCAGCTCCTTCTTTCCTTGACATTGGTACCCAATTGTTTCAGCATTTTCTCTACCATTTTGGAGTCATATCTCCCTCTGCACATGTAACAGCCTGCAAAATACTCTGGGCTTGATTGAAAGTCTAGCTACGATTGTATCCCCAGGACATCACACTGAGTTTGACACATAGTAAACATTTAATAAATGATTGTTGATTGATGAATTAATAAGTCCGATGAAGTACTTAAAATCTTGTTGGGAATGAAGACCAAACCCAACAGGAGAAGGGAGTTTCCTGAGAACTGGGTTGGTTATTGCCATATATAACTATACATTCTCCACATTTGGAAGATAAGGAAACAATGTCTTAGAAGTAAAGTGAGTCGCTGAGTCATACAGAGAATAAGAGCCAGAGCCATGGCACAAACTTAAATATTCATACTCCAAGCCCAGTTTTTCCCATCTCCATTAAAAAGTGACCTTCACTCTGGGGCTGGCACTTGAACTACGCTTCACATCCCATTTACTTAGTAACAAAGACCCATCCAAGACAGACATCTTGCTGTCTTCCTTGCCACCAATATGCATTCCTTCCATAGTCATGTGAACCTTTCTATCTCTTGATCTAGTGACAATAATCAAATCAATGGCACCTCTGCTATAGGGAAAGGATGTGACAATCACTGCTGTAGTGGGTCTCCTCCCCACCTTTAGGATTTTCTAGACCACAGCTTCCTTCAGTCCACTATATATTGCACCTATCACTTAACCTATTTTCCTCAGTTTCCCTATCTGTAAAAGGAGCTGGAGAAAGAAATGGTAAATCTCTTCAGTATCTTTAGCAAGAAAACCCCAAATGGGATCATAGAGAATTAGGTACAACTGAAATACAACACAATTAGAATGTGAACTCCTTAAGGTAGGGACTAGGTCTCCCTTTTTAAAATTCCCACATTCTCAGTGCCTTGCATAGTGACTGATACATGGTAAGTATTTAATAAATATTTGTCCATTCATTTGTCCATTTATTCAATATTGAGTATGGAGAAACCATAGGTTTTCTGAATTCTCCAGAGAGATACTCAACCCTTGCTCCTAATTTTTTTGGGGGGGGACAAAAACCAAAATCAATATTGAAAGGGAGTTCCCTGAGAACATAGTTTGCTGTTGGCATATGTAACTATACATTACTAGTATTCCTTTGTATTAAGATAAGTTGTGCACATTGCGTTTTAATATATACAATAATATATATAGTTATTATATACAAACAGTTATTATATATTATATACATATAGTTATATATGCACATATATTATATATATAGTTATATATACATACATATTATGTATAGTTATATATACATATATGTATATATACACATAGTTATATACATATATGTATATACGCACCTATATTATATACATATAGTTATTATATATATATGTATATATACATATTATATACATATAGTTATTATACATACATATATTATATACATATAGTTATTATATACACATATATTATATACATATAGTTATTATATATACACATATGTATATATATATATAATATGCCTATAGTTATTATATAAATGTTAGCACAGAGCCTGGCATATAGCAAGCTTTTTAATAAATGCTTATTGGCTGTCTTAGCTTCCCTGTTAGAACAAAAACTCCACAAGGGAAGGACCAACCTGTGGTCTTTTGCTTTTGTCTCCTTTTCTTAGCATTCCCCATAATATCTTTCACTTCGGAAGGAGGGGGGGTATTCTATATGTGTGGAATGAATGAACAAGGAATGAATGAATGGCCCAGGGCTAACTTGAAACATAAGAAACATTTTTTTCTCTCCAAGCTGAGGTTAATTAGGGTAATGACTTCCGGTGTATTTTAGCAGGCCTATCTACTCTTTCAATTTTACATTTCAGGTTTTGCACTGCAAGAAATAGGAGATGTTTTCTCCCCACAGACATGCAGGAGACACATCCAAGTTCCAGATGGAATGATACATCTTACCACGAAGACAGCATGAGTTCCTTTACAAAAGCCTGGCTTTTAAACCTCTGACCGATGGCCTCCAGTTTCAAATCAACAATAGAATAAATTGAGAAGAGTTGGAACAGAAAAGTGTTTTTTGATAAGCTCCACTTGAACTGAGCTTTTTTTTTTTTGTTTTTTTAGTTCTTTGGATAGAAACATCCCTTTGCTTAGTAATAGCTTTTAGGTTATGGCTGCCATTGGGGATTTTATTAAATGAGACATTGTAGCTTCTCATTTATTTCTAATTCAGCCATAGATTTTTATTACCTACTAAGCGTGCCCTGATTCTGTTCTTGCCTGCTCAAGCACATTTCCTAGTAAACGCCATGTGGTCATTAGTGCCAGCCCCATGGAAGAGGTGCAGGGAAATATGATAATTTATTCCATTTGCTAATATAAGTTTATTCCTGAGTAACATTTTCCAGATCAATATGGTTTTGATTATTTTTTTTAAACCTTCACTTCCTAGCACCAGTTCTTTCATTATTATACCAGAGACCATCTGATTATAATTCGGGTGGCTTGAACTCTTGGCTCTGACATTTACACTGGCAGCTGATAGCCCTTGAAAGTGCTGGGAGTTAGCTTATGGGATCCAAAGGCACTCACTCCTTATTCCTCCATCCATCCAATAAGCCCAACTGAATATGGGGATGCAAGCACACAAACAAAGCAGTCATTGACCTCAAGATTCATATATTTAGATCTAAAAGAGACCTGAGGTAATCTCTCTCCATTTATCAGGTGATAAAACTGAGCCCCAGAAACAGCAACTGTATCATAGAGGAAGCAAAGAGCAGAGCCAGGATTTGAACCCAGGCCTTTGGATGCAGTGTTCATTAATCCAGTGCTGTTCACATTCTCTTTGGGGAGGAGGAGTTATAGAATCAAGGCAAACAAATGAGAGGGACATGAATAAAAACAGATACAGTAGAGGGTGTGCCCCAAATCTTAGCACCCCTTGAAGCCTTAAGAAATTTAATCCCACCAAGTCTTTAGAACCCAGTGCTTTTCTGCTGTCCCTTGTTGCTTCTTTGTTCCACTATACCCTCATGCCCTTTAATGGGTGAGAAAGCCCTCTTTGAAGGAGTTATTGAATCCATCAAAGGCAAAGTGGGTACAAACCACTTTGTTGAATCTTTGTTGAATCGAACAATTCATCAGAGACATAAACGAGGCACCAAAATAATGAAGGAGATGAGGTCCTACTCTTCTTTGAAGAGAATCAATCAACACGGGAAGGGCTTGAATCAAACATCAAGCCAGTTCAAAAGCAGGGCTGTCCAGTGGTGGAACAGCTCCAGCCAATCCCTAAGAGACAATCTGCCAATTAGAACGAATAGAACAGAACAATATTGGCAGCTAGGGAGCTGGAATCCAACATAAGTAGGGAAATCATAAAAGGGGGAAAAAAAGAGAAAGTTTCTTCTCTTCTCCCATTACTCTTAATCAGAGCCAACTGCAGAGACCCAAAGTGAATAGTCAATGGCATTTCAGCCAGTTCCAAATCCACCTAATTGTGCCCTGTCTAGCCCACGAGTCTCCACCTTTGCCACAAGAATAGCAAGAAAGACTGCGTCAAGCACTTTTAAAAACTCTACGTAAATTATTTCTACCTCATTCCTTTGATCTGCCAACCTAGTAGCCCTGCCAAAGCAGGGGTCAAGTCTAGTCTGACCCAATCCATTTTTGAAGAAGCCACTTGGCTCTTTCTGATCACCACTCACTTTTCTAGGTATCCCCTAAAACTTCCTAATCAAGCATTCTTGAATTTTGACAGTAACATTGTGACAGAGATCCAACTCAAGTTCACTACTCTTTTGTGAATAGATTTCACTCTCTTTCTCCCTCCCCTCATTTTTTTTAAAACAGGGACAACATTTGCTCTATTTCAATCCTATTACACTTTCCTTTTCTCCATGTTCTTTTGACAGATATTAACAATGACTTACCCATCACAACCAACATTTCTCTTAGAGCTCTAGAATGTAGTCCCTCTGAGCCTAATAAATTGAATTCATCAAGAGTAGCTAAGGTGCTGCATTCCAGTTTCCTAGTTATCAATATTGTTCTATCCCATTCTTTCTCATTGGCAGAGAAAACAGAAATGAAATACCAGTTGAACAACTGGGGGGCCTTCTCTTTCTCTTCATTATCATTATCTCATCTACTCAAAGCTATTCAACCTTCTTTGATTCTCCTATATTACCCAGTACAGTGAAAGGACATATTTTATTATCCCTAGTTTTCTTTGTCAATCTCAACTCATTTTGAGGATTAACACTCTTGAAACTGCTCTTCCAGGACTGGGTCATTCTTCAGGATTCACTCTCTGTGAGTTACTCTTGCTTCCATCTTCTCTGTCTGCCTCCATAATCTAGCACTCCAAGATCTGGCCTCACATAGATCTCAGCTCAAATTATGGAAAGGACAAAGCAAAATATCAGTTTCTCTTTTGTTGTTCCCCTTCCCAGAATTTATGCTGAGAAAATCTCAAAATAAAAGCTTGAGCATTATTTGTGTCTAGGTCTTTAGTGATGGTATAGCAAGGATCCCCTAGAAATTATGCAAACACTCAAGGTAAGAACTCACATGTGTGTAGGACAACCTTTACACCACTCCTTGGAAAATGCAAATGGACCCATGAACAATGAAGAAAGGTAATGCACAATGCAGAAAAAACACAAAGAATATATAATAAAGTCAATGCAATTCTCCTTTCGATGAATCTCGCTTCCTTCCCCTCTTCATTCTCCTTCCCCACTCATCTGGATTTGTAGTGCTATTATATGATTTAGATTCCCCTCAGAAGGGAAACAAATTTAGGTTTAATAGTGGGGAAACTTCTGGGTATTCCAATGAGCCCCACTTTCCACAGGGACACATGATATCCTTCAAGCATAGCACCACAATGTGTATAAAATTCTCAATTTTAGGGAGTATTAGAAAGGAGCACCTTGGTAATCTGGTAAATCTCCTTTCACTCTAGAGATGCATGCAGATCTCCTCATTGTCCTACATAAGGGCTTAGGCTCCCCCAAAAGAGAATTATACTTTGAAGTGCCAGCTAAATAATTCTTTTCCTATCACATCCATCCTGTCTGAATAACTCACAAGAATAATGGATAATAAATTCTATGTTCTTCGCTCCACCACACTATTGCTTTAGCCCCTAGCCAACTCTTTCAAAGGCTAGGATTAAGTAACTCTTGACACTTTTTCAGAAAGCTAGAGTATAGGAACTATGTTCTTGCATGAGGCTGTAGTCCTGATTCCACATTTTCTCCACCATTTTCTCTACAAAATCTCCTCACTGTAGAAGTTTCATTTCCCTCTGGACTTCTCACACTGCTCTCTTCGATTGACTTGACTAGACTCTATTTTAAGGAGAATGTCCATGTTTGCTACATCTTCCTTCTAATTTAGGTTGTACTCCTACTTCTCTGGACTTTACCATGCTATTGATTTGGGTACCATATTCCCTTCTCCCACCCTATTTTTTCAGGTCCTATTTTTTTGTATTATGTTTTCCCATTAGAATGTAAACTCCTGGAGGTCAGGGATTATTATTTTTTTTGTTTGTATTTGCATCCCCATTGCTTACCCCAGTAAGTAAGTGTTTAGTAACTGTTTATTAGCTTGATTACATGGTTGTCCTCTTCAATCTGCCATGGGGCTGAGACTTATGGTACTGCCCCTCTTGGGCTGGAGGTAGGAACTTTTCCTTCAAGCTGTGTGTATGAAATGAAGCATAGTAATTCCTATGTTCCTTGAACTCAAGGCAACAATTACAACCTCCCATGGAAGGAATCTCTCTTCCACAAAACCAAGTCTACTCTTATGTGTGTTAAACTCTCTTGATTCATAGACAAGATGAAATCATTAAAAAGAGAAGCTAAGTCCAATATAGAGGAATCACTTTTATAGGCAAGACCTAAGGGTGTCTACCTTCTCCCACAAAATCCATTCAAAAGAAATGTGACTCAACTAATTTACTATGGGACAATCCTGATTACTGAGACATATTCTGGAGATTTTCTTAGTCCTCTCAATGTGTACCAAGGGGCACAAATACAACCTCCACAGAGATATGTTCTCAAAATTCCCCTGTGAACTCATCAAGCTGATCATTCCTTGATCAACCCTTTACATTAAAAACCAAGTGGGCTAATGAGTTTCCTATGCAACCATCTTTATTTTATTTTTTATTTTATTTTATATTTTTTTTGTTAAAACTTATTTATTTGCAAGACATATTCGTGGGTAATTCTTCCACATTAACCCTTACAAAACTTTCTGTTACAAATTTTTCCCACCCTACTCCCCACCCCTCCTCTAGATGGCAGGATATCCACTACATGCAACCATCTTTAAAGAGAAGATTCCCCTTTTCTTTTCTTTGGAATTGTTTCTCTGACTTCATAATTTCATTCTTGAGTTTTCTAATTCTTCTCAGCTAATTTCTTTTATAGCATTTTAGTTTAGAGAATCTTATCATTTCTTTGAATTCTACATTCTTTTAAAATCTAGGGTGTATAAAAGAAAATACTTTTTTTTTTCATTTTTCATCACAAATTTCAAGATGGAATAAGGTTAATCTGTCTCCTATCCCCACCCACCCATGACTCCTTTTATTTTTTCCTCAGTAACCTAAAATTTTATCCCTGTTTTTCAAAGTTGCATTCAGAATAATAGCCTTTCTCCACCCCCACATTGGTTTCTCCAGCTCTTAAAGAATGAAACTATCATTAAGGCAAGTCAAGAAATTGTGAATGTTTGGGACAGAAGAAGATCTCCAGCAGATGTCCAAGTAGTAAAAGTTCCCTGTTACTACCAAATATCCATGCTTCCGAATCAGGCTTGTGGTATTCTTGAACTCATTTACTTCTTTGTTCTGTCCAAGTGATCTCTGATATATGCTGATGAAAATAACATTGGTGATGTCTATCTCGATTGATCTTCACTTACATATCCTTCAACACGCTTATTGGATTTCCTTACATGAATATATTTTGATAGTGTTAGAACTGAAAGAAGGTATAGTCCTTCTTAGAGTCATATTCCAGGCATGGACCTCATCCCACCAAGTCCCAGTGATAGCAAATTTGGCTCCTTGCATTAGGATCTATAGCTCAGCTTACTTTGTGAGGAAAATGCCCTCAAAAGTCCCAAAGTCTCATTACTCTATGAACTCATCAAGTATATCAGGAAATTTCCTTCTTCAATTCCCAACATTATATCTAAATTAGCTATTGGTCACCTTGCAGTCACATTCCAGTTTTTTTAGGCAGTTCCCCTCTTTTCCCTCTACTTTAGTCAGTTGTTTTATTATTAGTACCTTGATTTTTTTCTATAGTGAATTTCTTGGTAAATCTACCCTTAACTTTCCTGTATTATAGCTTCTCTTCATCTGATCTAATGTGGTAAAATTTGTGATGTTTGCTTCATTGAATTGAAAAGAAGATGTTGACCAGTGCTTTGACTGTGATACATAGACTAGAATGGGGAGAAAGACTCTAGAGAAACAGGTAATATACCAATCAGAAAATGATTTTAATAGATGAGGCAAGAAGCAACGTGAATTTGAAATCAACTGAATTCTAAAACCAGAGAAACAATGGCCATGACAAGGAGGTAAAAAGATATAAAGAGCAGATCTAATAGTACTTGGCAACTGATTGGAGGTAGCAGTTGAGGGATGAGAGAAATGAAGTATGATCATGAAGTCTCAAACACAAATGATAGTGCCATTAAAAAAAGCCAGAAAAGCATGAGGAAAAACCAGGGCTGAAAAGAGAGAGAGAAATGAGGAATTTCAGTCTGGCATTTGTTGAGTCAAAATATATATTTGTCTATTGCAGAAATATGGACTAGAGCCTTAAAAAGAGGGAATAAAATAAGATATAGATAAAAACAGTGATATAGAATGGAAGCTCCATAAAGGTAGGGGAAGGATTAAAAGTTTTGAGTGGCACATTTGGAATTTCTACGGCAAAAGGAGTGTTGGACATATACAAGGTTGTATTTCTGTAACTAAAAAATATAGCGCTTGTTGTGTCCACTCTACTGATCTTCCTCAAAATCCTTTATTCTCCTCAACTTAGAGAACTTTGTTATCGGGAAGCTTCACTTGATTTAGATGTCTATTGATCTTTGAAGGGAAAACTATGTGAAGTAAAGTATGGAGTGCCATCCTTGGAATTAGGAAGACTCCTCTTAAGTTCGAATCTGACTTCAGACTTTTAGCTCTGTGACCCTGGGCAAATCACTTAACTTTGACTCAGTTTCCTCATTTGTAAAATAAGCTACAGAAGAAGGTGGCAAATCACTCTCGTATCTTTGCCAAGAAAACCCCAAAAGAAGTCATGAAGAATCAGATGTAACTGAACAACACTCAAACCACAAACAAAAACTTGAACTTTGAACTTTGCTATTCAGTTATATTTTCTGTACTTTGGAGAGTTGGTGATGAGGATGGCAGGAAGAAATCAGAGTGGGGACCTGCTCTGGCCTTCTATGACAACCCCAATTCCAAAGGGACATATTTAGGTAGTGACCCTGGGCTGTAGTGGCTGATGAAACCATTGGTTCAGAGTTAGGTTATGATGAAACAAGAAATAGATTCCTATGGCCAATGAAGATGACTTGCTAAGTCTCAAAGTTTCAGAGAAGTTATTGGCATGCATCGGTAGAGTGAACTTTCTATTGATCACAGTCTATACTTATGAAATCACAGGTGTGCTTAAAAATGTAGATATCAGAAGACAAACCCTGGGGCTCCTGAAATTGGGAAAGGAGAAATGAACATATCAGGAGAAATAGTGAGATGTACAATCATACAGTGCAAAAGGGGTTGAATACAGAAATATGACTTTAGAAAGTATAATACTTTGCTGATTTTTCTGTGCCATAAAAGTTCCAAATTATGTACAAATAGTTTTTTTATACAATTTTTTTTCAAAATTCTTTTTTTCCAATTACATATAATTTTTTTATCATTGAAAAATTTTCTTGAGTTCCAAATTGCTTCCCTTCTTCTTTGTCTCTCCCTCATTGAAAAGGCAAGCAATTTGATGTAGTGCAGTCATGCAAAGTATATTTCCATGTTAGTCAGGATGTGAAAGAAAACAGACCAAAACCCCCCCAAGAAAAATAAAATTAACAAAATATGCTTTGATCTGCATTCAGACTTCATCAGTTCTTTCTCTAGAGATGGATAGCATTTTTTTGATCTTAAATCCTTTGAATTTGTCTTAGATTATTGTATTACTAAAAATAGCTAAGCCATTCACAAATAACCATCATATAATACTGTTCTTCTGGTTCTGCTCACTTCATTTTACATCAGTTCAAATGACTTTTTCCAGGTTTTTTTCTGAAAGCATCCTGCAAGTAATTTCTTATAGAACAATAGTATTCCATTTTTAAAAAACCGCAAGTTGTTCAACTATTCCCCAATTGATGGGAATTTCCTTAATTTTCAATTCTTTGCTCCCACAAAAAAGAACTTCTCTATATAGTTTTGTATAAATAGTTCTTTTTTCCTTTTTTTTTTTAAATCTCTTTGGATTACAGACTTGATAGTGATATTTCTGAATCAAAAGGTATGCACATTTTTATTGCCCTGTGGGCAAAGTTCCAAATTGCTTCCCAGAATGGTTAGATCAATTCATAACTTCACTAATAGTGCATTAGTGTCTCATTTTTTCCACATCCCCTCCAATATTTTCCTTCTCACTCATATTAGTCAATCTGAGAAGTATGAGGTGATATTTCAGAGTTGTTTTAATTTGCATTTTTAATCAACAGTGATTTTGAGCATTTTTTATGTGAGTAAAGATAGCTTTGATTTCTTTCTTTCTTTCTTTCTTTCTTCCTTCCTTTCTTTCTTTCTTTCTTTCTTTCTTTCTTTCTTTCTTTCTTTCTTTCTTTCTTTCTTTTTTTTTTTTTTTGCTAAGGCAACTGGGGTTAAGTGACTTGCCCAGGGTCACACAGCTAGGGAATGTTAAGTATCTGAGACCAGATTTGAACTCAGGTCCTCCTGACTTCAGGGCTGGTGTTCTAATCACTGCGCTGCCTAGCTACCCCTGATTTCTTAATCTGAAAAATACCTGTACATATTCATTGCATATCATTTGGGAATGACTTGTACTCCTATAAATTTGATTTAGCTCTCCATATAGTGGAGAAATTTGGCCTTATCAGAGAAGTTTGCTGAAAATCTTTCCTCCTTCCAATTTTCTCCTTCCCTTTTAATCTTGACTGCATTGGTTTCATTTGTGCAAAACTTTTAAAACTTGATGTAATCAAAATTATCCATTTTACATGCCATAATGTTATCTCTTATTTGGTCATAAATTCTTCTCTTATCCATAGATGTGATAGGTAAACCATTCCATGCCCCCTTAATTTGCTTATGGTATCCCTTTGCATCTAAATCTTATATCTAGTTTGACCTTATGTTAGCATATAGTAAAAGATGTTGGTCTGTACCTAGTTTCTGCCAGACTGTTTTCAAATGTTCCCAGAAAATTTTGTTAAATGGCACATTTTTACTCCCCAAACTTGAATCTTTGGGTTTATCAAACATATAAGATTGCTACTGTCATATCATACTCTGTATTGTCTATCTAATCTATTTTGCTGATCCACCATTTTATTACTTTGTCAGTAGCTTATTGTTTTGATAATTATCATTTATTATAAAGTTTGAGATCTGGTATGGCTTGGCATTCTTAATCTTTTGTTTTTTCTGGATGAATTAATATTTTTTTCTCCATAAAACCTTTTTTGTTTTTAAGAAATTTGATTGGTATGGCATTGAATAGCAAATTAATTTAGGTAGAATTGTCCTTTTTATTATATTGGCTTGGTCTTCTCATGAACAATTAATATTTTTCCAATTGCTTAGATATGCCTTTGGGTGAAAAATGATTTGTAATCATGTTCATATGGTTCCTAGATTTGCTTTGGCAAACAGACTCAAGTATTTTATATCACCTAGAGTTATTTTAAATGATATTTTTCATTCAATCTCTTCCTACTGGACTTTGTTGGTAGTATGCTGATGAGTTATATGGATTTTTATATCCTGCAACTTTGCTAAAATTGTTCATTATTTTAATTAATTTTTAGTTGATTCTCTAGGATTCTCTAAGGATACCATCATATCATCTGTAAAGAGTTATAGTTTTGTTTCCTCATTGTATATCTTTCAATTTCTTTTTCTTCTCATTTCTATAGCTAGCATTTCTAATACAATATTGAACAATAGTGGTGCAATGGGCATTCGTACTTCATCCATGATCTTATTGGGAAGGCTTCTAGCTTATTACAGATAATGTTGGCTGATGGTTTTAGATGGGTTTAGATAAATGCTATTCATGTTTTTTGAATGAAATTCCATTTATTCCTATGTTTTCTAGTGTTTTGTTTTAATAGGAAGAAGTTGTGTACTTTGTCAAACGCCTTTGCCACATCTATTAAAATAATCACAAGATTTTTATTATTATATGAAGTGGACTGGAGAAGGATATGTCAAACTGCTCAAGTTTTTTTGCCAAGAAAATCTCACATGGGGTTATGAAGAATTAAATATGACTGCAATGACTGAAGAACAACAATAGTCAATTATGCTGATACTTTTCCTAGCATTGAAACAGCCCTGCATTCCTGTATAAATTCCATCTGGTCACAATGTATGATCTTTGTGATATATTGCTGTAATCTCCTTGAATTTTTTTTGTATCAATTTTCATTAGGAAAATTGGTCTATAGTTTTTTCTCTGTTTTTTTGTATTTGCTTTTTTCTGGTTTAAGTCACAGCATAATATTTATGTCATAAAAGTAATTTAGTAGGAATCCTTCTGTGCCTGTTTTTTCCCCCAGTAGTTTATATGGTATTAGAATGAAATGTTCTTTATATATTTGGTAGAATTCACTTCTGAATCCATCTTGCCCTGAGGATTTTTTCTTTGGGAGGTCATTGATGCCTTGTTCAATTTCTTTTTCTAAGATATGGTTATTTAAATATTCTGTTTCTTCTTCTGATGAGCTAGACAATTTATGTTTTTGTAAATGTTTATTATTTCACGTAGGTTGTTAGATTTATTGTCATATAATTTGACAAATATGTCCTAATAATTGCTTTAACTTCATTTTCATTAGTGGCAAATTCAACCTTTTTATTTTTGATATTGATAATTTGCTTTTCTCTTTCTTTAAAAAAATCAAATTAATTAATGGTTTGTTGCTTTTATTTTTTTTTCATAAAACCAGCTTCTAGTTTTATTTATTAGTTCAATAGTTTTCTTACTTTGGAAAAATAAGTTTTATTCTCTCTTCTGATTTTCAAGATTTACAGTTTGATATGTAATTAGGGATTTTTAATTTGTTCTTTCTCTAATTTTTTATAATTGCATGCTCAATTAATTCATCTGCTCTTTTTCTGTTTTATTGATGTAAGCATTTATAGATATAAATTTCTCCCATGCTTTGATTGCATCCTACAAATTTTGGTATGTTGCTTCATTTGTTGTTATTCTCTTTAATGAAATTATTGTTTTTATGATTTGCTCTTTGATCTAATCATTCTTTAGGATTCAATTATTTAGTTTCCAATTTCTCCCCAAAAATAACAAAACAAATGTGAAAATAGTATGCTTCAATCCACATTCAGTCTCCATAGTTCTTTGTCTGGATGTGGATAGCATTTGCCATCCAAAGTCTATTGGACTTGTCTTGGATCATCATATAATATTTCTCTTAGTGTACAATGTTCTCTTGATTCTGCTCGCTTCACTCAGAATCAGGTAATGAAAGTCTTTCCAAGCTTTTCTGAAATCAGTCTGTTCATCATTTCTTATCAAATAATAGTATTCCATTACATTCATATACCATAACTTATTCAGTCATTCCCCCAATTGATGGGCATCCATTCATTGTCCAATTTCTTGCCACCACAAAAAGAGCTGCTGCAAATATTTTTATATATGTGGGTCCATTTTCCTCTTTTTTTTTTTTTTTAACTGAGGCAATTGGAGTTAAGTGACTTGCCCAAGGTCGCACATCTAGGAAGTGTTAAGTGTCTGAGGCCAGATTTGAGCTTAAGTCTTCCTGACTTCAGGGCTGGTGCTCTATCACTACACCACCTAGCTGTCCCTCATTTTCCTCTTTTATTATCTTTTTTAGAATATAGACCCAGTAGCGACACTTGTAGATCAAAATGGGATGCAAAGTTTTATAGTTCCTAATTGATCTTCACAATGACTGGGTCAGTTCACAAGTGCACTAGTGTCCCAGTTTTCCCACATTCCCTCCAATATTTATCATTATTTTTTCCTGTCATTTTAGCAAGTCTGAGGTGGTACCTCAGAATTGTTTTAATTTGCATTTCTCTAATCAGTAGTGATTTAGAGCATTTTAAAATGACTATAGATAATTTTAATTTCTTCATCTGAAAATTGTCTGTTCATATCTTTTGAACATTTATCAACTGGGAAATGACTTGAATTCATATAAATTTTTCTCAGTTCTCTATGTTTTTTAAGAAATGAGGTCTTTATCAGAAACACTATAAAATTATTCCCTAGTTTTCTGTTTCCCTTCTAATTTTGGTTGCACTGGTTTTGTTTGTGCCAATACTTTCCCTTGCTCTCCTTATTTGCTTATAATATCACACTTTATGTCTAAGTCATTTATGCATTTCGACCTTTTTGGTATAGGGTGTCAGATGTTGCTCTATGTCTAGTTTCTGCCATACTGTTTTTCAATTTTTGTTCTTATTCCAGAAGCCATACCCTATGGGTTTACCAAAAACAGATTATTATAATCATTAACTTTTTTGTCTTATGTATCTAACCTAAAAGCAACAGTCATCAAAACCTGTTGGGATCTGAAGAATTGGTTAGGTACACAGACTGTGGTTTCTCAAATAAGAACACTCTTTATCTGACAAAAATTGCTACAAAAATTGAATAACAGTATGGCAGAAACTAGGCATAGAGCATCATCTGAGAAAAATCATACTATTTCTGTTGGTTTTGTTATTGATATGGTTAATTATGCTAATGATTTTTCTGATATTTCAAAACTGGTGTAAATCCCACTTGGCTATAATGTATTTTCCTGGTGATAGATAAATCAGTGTAATATTTTTGCTAATATTTTATTTAAAATCTGTGCATAAATAGTCATTAGGAAGATTGGTTTGTAATTTTCCTTCTCTGTTTTGGTTCTTCCTGGCTTCGGTATTAGCACCATATTTGTGTCATAAAAGAAACTTGGCAGGACTTCTCCTTTGCCTATTTTTTCAAATAGTTTATATAGTATTGGAATTAATTATTCTTTAAATGTTTGGTAGAATTCACTTGTAAATTCATCTGACCCTGGAGATTTTTTCTTAGTTCATTGATGGCTTATTTACTTTCTTCTTCTTCTTCTTCTTTTCTTTTTTTTTTAAATGGGCTTATTTGAGTATTTTATTTTTTCTTCTGTTATTCTGGGCAATTTATATTTTTATAAATATTCATCCATTTCAATTATATTGTCAGATTTACTGTCTTACAGTTTGGAAAAAATAGCTCCTAATTGTTGCTTTAATTTCTTTTTTATTAGTAAGTTCACCCTTTTAATTTTTGTTATGGCTAATTTGTTTTTCTCCTTTCTTTTTCCTAATCAAATTAACAAAATATTTTCTGTTTTTCTTTTTTTTTCTTTTTCTTTTTGCTGAGGCAATTGGGGTTAAGTGACTTGCCCAGAGTCACACAGCTAGAGAATGTTAAGTGTCTGAGAACAGATTTGAACTCAGGTCCTCCTGACTTCAGGGCTGGTGCTCTATCCACTGCGCCACTTAGCTACCCCTGTTTTTCTTTTTATAAAATCAACTTGCAGTTTTACTTATTAGTCCAATTTATTTTCTTACTTTAATTTTACTAATCTCTCCTTTGATTTTCATAATTTCCATTTTGATACTTAATTCAAGATTTTTAATTTATTCTTTTTCTAGTTTTTTTAGTTGCATGTCCAAATCGTCCATCTACTTTTTCTCTATTTTATTCATGTAGGCCTTTAGAGATATAAAATTTCCCCTAAGAACTGCTCTGGCTCAGGAGGATCTGAGTTCAAATCTGATCTCAGACACTTAAAGCTTCCTGGCTGTGTGACCTTGGACAAATCGCTTAACCCCAATTGCCTCAGGGAAAAAAAATAACTACTTTGGCTGCATCACATAAACTTTGATATGTTGTGTCATTATTGTCATTTTGTGGATGAAATTATTATTTCTATGATTTGTTGTTTGACACATCAGTTGTTTAGGATTCGATTTTTAATTTCCAATTAATTTTAATTTATATTCCCATTGACCTTTATTGAATGTAATTTTTATTTTATTATGATCCAAAAAGGATTCATTTAATATTTATGCTTTTCTACATTTGGTCATGAGGTTTTTATGCTTTAATACATGGTCAATTTTTGTGTAGGTGCCATGTACCATTGAGAAAAAGGTATATTCCTTCCTATTCCCATTCAATTTTCTCCAGAAAATCTGGACATATCATATCTAGGACATGGCTCTCTTCAACAATGAAATGTTTCAAACCACTTCCAATTGTTCACTGAAGAAAGCCATATACACCCAGAGAGAGGGATGTGAAATGCGGACCACAACATAACATTCTCATACTCTTGATTGATGTTTGCTTAAATCGTGTTTCCTTTATCTGATATGTCTTTCATGTAGATAGGATTTTTCTTGCACAACAATGATAAGTTTGGAAATAGGTATACATATATTTGATTTGCCAAATATTTTAACATAATTAACACGTAGTGGATATCCTGCCATCTAGGGGAGGGGTGGGGAGTTGGGGGGAAAAATCTGTAACAGAAAGCTATGTAAGGGTTAATGTTGAAAAATTACCCATACATATGTTTTGCAAATAAAATAAAATAAAAAAAAGCAAACCAAAATAAATAAATAAATAAATCAATAAATTTATCATATCTAGCTTTTCTAAAATTCTGTTCAGCTCCTTATTTATTTTTTGCTTAGATTTTTCCAGTTCTGAGTGAGGAAAAGTATGACTTTACTATCTATTTTTTCCTGTAACTCTCTTAAGTTTAAAAATTTGGATTCTATATACCATTTTGTATATATGTGTTTAATATTAAAATGACTTCATTATTGTTTCTTTTAGCAAAAATGTAGTTACCTTCCTTATCTTGCTTAATTAGATGCATTTTTGCTTTTGTTTTGTCTGTTAATAACTGCTACTCTTGCTATTTTTATTTCAGTGAAGTATTATAGATTCTGCTCCAGCCTCTTACCTGTGTAACTCTCTGCTTCAGGTGTGTTTATTGTAAACACTTTATTGTATGATTGTTGTTTTTAATCCACTTTGCTATCTTCTTCCACTTTATGAATGAGTTTATACCATTCAAATTCACAGTCATGACTACTAATATTTCCATCCATTCTGTTCTCCTTTTCCCCATTTATACTTTTCTCTCTTCTTTTACACAGTCCCTCCTCAAAAGTGTTTTGTTTCTGATCACTGCATCTCCCAATCAGCCCTCATTTTTCCTCTTTTCTTAATTCCCTCCCCTCCTACTTCTCTGCAGAGTAAAACAGATTGCTATATCCAACTGAGTATGTATGTTATTCCCTCTTTGAGAGAATGCCAACAAGAGTAAAGTTCAAGCATTGCTCCCCTCTCCTCTATTTTCCCCTCCACTCTAAAAGCTCTCTCATGACTTTTTTATCCAAGATAATTTACATCTCCCTTTCTTTGCCCCTAAATTTTATTTTTTGGATAACATCCCATTACAGTCAATTTTCCCATTACAGTCTATTCACACCCATGTTCTCCATTTATATACACTCTTTCTAACTACTCCAATAATGATAATTCTTAGGTGTTATGAGTATCATCTTTCCATGTAAGGAGTTTAATCTTATTAAAATTTCTTATTGTGATTTCTCTTTCTTATTTCTCTTTTTATGTTTCTCGACTCTTGTATTTGAAAATACAATTTTCTATTCAACTGTGGTTTTTTCTCATGAAGAGTGCTTAAAATTCCCAATGAAAGGTTTATTTTTCTCCCTAAAGGATTATACTATTTTGTTGGTAGGTGATTCTTAGTTATAATCTTAGGTCCTTTGCTCTTTGGAATATCATATTCAAAACTCCTGATTTTTTAATGTAGAAGCTGCTAAATTTTGTGTTACCCTGACTGTGGCTCCATATTTTAATTATTTCTTTCTAACTGCTTGTAATATTTTTTCCATAATCTGGGAAGTATGGAATTTTCCTGCAATATTCCTGGGAACTTTATTTTGTGATCTCTTTCGGGAGGTCTTAGACTGGTGGATTCTTTCAATTTCTATATTATTTTCTGGTTCTAGAATAGGAGGGCAGTTTTCCTTCCTTGAAATTTGGGTCTTATTTTTAATCATATCGTTTAGGTAGCCCAACAATTCTTAAATTATTTCTCAATTTATTTTTCAGGTAAGTTGTTTCTTCAATGAAATAGTTTGCCTTTCTTCTATTTTTCCATCCTTTTGATTTGGTTTTATTGTTTCTTGATATCTCTTGGAGTCATTAGTTTCTATTTGCCCAATTCTAATTTTTATGAAATTATTTTTTCCATTGAGTTTTTGTACCTTTTTTTTTTAACATGGCCAGTTCTACTTTATAAGTGAGTTTTTATGCCTCTTTTAACATCTTGCCTATTCTCTTTTTTAAGATGTCATTTTCTTCAGTATTTTTTTGTCCCTCCTTTGCCCAAATGTTGACTCCCTTCCCATGACTTTCTTGTAGCCCTTTCATTTCTTTTCCAGTTTTTCTCTACCTCTTATTTGATTTTTAAAACTAAAAGTTCCTCCAGGGTCTGATGTTAATTTACATTTTTCTCTGAGGCTTTGAATCTAACTGCTTTGATTTTATTGTCATCTTCTGAGTTTGTGTTTTGATCTTCTCTGTCACCACAGTAACTAATTATGGTCAGGTTCTTTAAAAAAATTGTTCATTTTCCCCAGCCTATTTCTTGACTTTTAACATTATGTTGAAGTCAGGTTCTGCTCCTGATGTGGAGTGGGGGGTGAGCACTGCTCTAACCTCCAGAATGTTCATGTTGCTATTTTCAAAACTAATTCTGGGGGAGGGCCTGCAAGTTTTCAGCTCTTCCAAAGTGGTATGATCTAATAAGAGGTATGGCTTGTGCTCTGCCCTGTGAGTGACCAGAAACCTGTTATTCATCTTGGAACTATGATTAAGGTCCACCCCTCCTACTAATTCTTCTCCTTGCTCTGGGACTCTGACCTGGAACCCATATGGGCAATACAATAGAGCCCTGCTTCCAGTGCCAGCAAAGGTTCTCTTGAAATCTTCTTCTGACCAGTTCCAATTCATTTACAGTCTGTGAGCCTTGAACTCCAGAAGCTGCTTGAACTCCACCAATTCAGTTGTCTCCAAGGCCTGCTGCTAACTTTCTGGGGCACAGTTTATACTGACTGCACTTTACATATATCACATGGTAAAACCAGGTAAATTGATCATCACTTAAAGAATACAACATGTATTCATATATATTGAATTAATGGAATTGTATTAAAATAATAATTGAACACATCTTCTTGGGGAAGAGTGAGATTAAAAGCAATAAACCAAGTAGCCAAACAAATTTTTTTTAAAATCAATATTATTCAGTGTCCAGCTAAAATGCACAAATAATAAGTAACCCCTATGTATTATGGGGCTAACTCTAATCTTAATCCCATGCACTACAATAAAATCTTAATCCCATCCCAAGTTTCCTACATCATACTAAATAATAAATGGAGTTCCCATCTCCTTATTTTAAAACATACACAGAGATTGAATCTCAAAAATGAACATAATGAATTTTTAAATTATCTGCTCTTTGGGATAATTTATAGCACTAATTTATATTCCATTTGAATAGATAATTGAAAATGAAAACTTGTGTGGCCTGAACATGATTCAGCTTCTAGAATTACCCCCAAAGAAACATTAAGGAAGACATGCCTTTAAATGGTCGAGGTGTTTTTCTTTAAGCACAGCTCTGACCATATGATTTTTCAACTCAACAAACCCCAGTGCTTTCTTATTACCATTAGAATAAAACATAAATTACCTTTATTTAGTTTTTAAAGTTGTATATAACCTGATCTCAACCCCTGTTTCTTGCCTCGTGGTACATTACTCTTCCCTTGATGCTATGAAATTCAGTGAAACTGGCTCCTGTTTCTCACTTATGGCATCTCCCAAGTGGAATGCCCTCCCATCTTACCTCCCGCTCATAGTCTCATTCTCTTAAGATACTGTTCAGGTACCGTCTTCATGAAGGCTTTCCGGACTCAACTGCCACTGTCTTCTCTCTATACCTATTTTGTATTTAATTAAATTGTATATATGTTATTTATTAACTTTGTATTTATGCTATATGTTAGATGTACTTGTGTTTTCTCTTATTAGAATGTAAGCTCCTTGTGAGCAGGGCTAGTTTTATTTCTTCCACTTGGATCCCCAAAGATTAGTTCAATACCTGGCACATAGAAGGCACTTAAGAAACATGTGATCAATTACTCAACTTACAGAATAAGTCTCGCCCATTGACGTGAGCCCTCCTCTTCTTGATCCTAATGCTTAAAGGCAAACTCTGTGGCAGTAATCTAGAAAACCGGCGGTATATAGGGAAAATGGCCTTGTTTGTTTGATTCAAATTTTATTGGAAGTTTACAAATGTATTACAGACATTGGTAAAACGTTATATCCATTTTACAGGGCACAGATCTCAAGCAAAATGTTCAAACGGTCTCTGGCAGACAGCCCACACCAAAGGCCCAATGCACATTCTTTAACAAAGAGCTTGGCAATCTTTGACTCAACAGCACAGACTCAGGCCCACTTCACCTACTTGGTCTCTTTGAGGTTTTGTTTGTGCCCTTGAAATCAAAGTAGGAGAGAGGAAAAATGATCCTTTAACATGAAGGAATGTGTGTGTGTTTAGGATGGGAAAGAGGCCAAAGTCATAATTGGTTAAAGAAGATGGAGACTTTATATTCCTTGAAATACAACTGAGCTGGGGGCACTTGTGGCTACGGTCCCATTGACTATGGTAAAAAAGCCTGGTGGCCACGGGACAAACCACATGTGGAGGAGGAAAAGGTCTTTGTTGAGAATGGGTTAGTTTTTCTGAGGAAGCCGACCTGTTCGGCACGTTCTAGATCATTTTCCTGATGAGAGACTGATCGGTGGCCCACGTGGCCAGTGTTTGCACTTGGAATCACAGACAGTGAGCTGTAAGGAGCCTCAGAGGTCATTTAACTTATGCCCATCATTTTACAGATGAGAAAATTGAAGGCCAACAAAGTGATTTGCCCAAAGTCACATGATGGAATAAGCAATGAAGTGAGGATTTGTACCCAGTCCCCTGATTCCATAGCCAGTGTCCACCTTCCAACATCCAGCAAGGGTGGTGACCACATAAAATTGTTTTTTGCCTTAACCAACCAATCAACTTTCTGCATCCCCCGCTCTGGGTAACAAAACACCTTTCTATCCTATACATTTGGCCTTTAAATCACAGAAATATTTTCCTAACACTACAACCATTCCCTCTCCCACTCCCACCCCCATTCTGTGAAATCTAGTTTGGTCGGCAGGAAATATGTTTATTAAACATTACACCTCCTACAAATGTCACGTTTTATGAGATTTTCATGTTGATCAGGGTTACTAATCTGAGTTTTATTAGGAAATGGAAAAGAAATCCAATTTCCCCAACTTGGATAACTTCTTTTAACTAATCACCCTGACTAGTCATAGTCCCTACTGCTCATTAAAAATGGCTGATCACTTGTTGGTTCCCAATCTGAGTTGGAAAGTTTCCTTTCCTTTCCTAGCCAAGTCTTATGAACACAAGCATCCCAGGAAGATGCGTTTTGAAACTGACTTCCAATACTTTTGACTTGCATGTTTTCCCTAAATTACAATGTCATCCTCAATTGGCTACAGGTAAGGTACAGCAGTAACTTTGGGGACCCAAATTATCCAAGTAAACATCTCAGTTCTCTACTCTGCTTTGGGAAACTCAAACTTCTCTGGGACTGAGAGCATACTTTTCAATTTCTGGATGAGGGGAAAACACAAAGAGCAAATTGTTCTCATGCTGTTTATTTCTCATCTTATTTCCTTACTTGAGGAAGGAATTACGAGAGTCACAATGCATCAACATAAAAATGAAATAAAAGGCAAGAGAAGGTTGTTGTATACAAGTTGACAATAAACATAAGAGAGAGCA